>JAOXNQ010000004.1:80066-139263 GCA_028571165.1 Hypoxylon perforatum | reverse complement strand
CAAATCCTAATTTCGAGGAATCGACAGAATTAGGTCCCCGAGATAGGGTTGGGTGAACACTGGTCGAGCGATACGACTTCGTGGTGAAATGAAAATAGATTTAAAACTGGTGGCTTTGACATTGCTTCCTCTGGTGTTGCAGTTGACCCTTGGGGGGCTCCAGATTCAGTCTCGCTCGTATCCGCTCTGAAAGTAAAGGGATAGCAAAGCAGCTGTTGATGGTTATTGAGGCAGAGGGTCGAAGTGGCGCCAAGCGCAACACCTAAGTGTAATGGTAGCCCCTGCACTGCAATTAGCTACAGGGTACATGTACTGGACCAGGTACTTACCTAGGTAGGTAGGTAGGCAGGTTAGGTAAGTACCTAAGGTCTAGCTTCATTTATATAACTTGAAGCCGTTTCTCTGAAATTAAGAATGTACTTAAAGTTCAAATGTAATAGGTTACGTAGGTACCTAAGCTTTGAGCCATTCGAGGCGAAAATATCCACAGCGTACACATGACCTCATATTCAGGTCTCGACATGTGAACGCGCTGCCAAAGCCCCGAGCCTGACCATGCCGAATCAAGTATAGCGAGCTCTTCTCCACGGTGCCCTGTCTTGAACTAATATGCCTGCCACCAGCCATTTCTGGGGCCCCTCGGCATTCTTGCCCAGCTCTGCAGCTGCCTCGGCTGAATAGCCGGACAACAGATGCGGCACATTGAAGAAGCTTGAGGTCCCTTTATTACCACACATTCACCTCCCGTAGCAACCCGGCTTCTCCTTTTGTTCGTCGGAGTAAATTACTATTCTTTTTTATCTGCCAATCGTGTACTACCTCGAAGCTCTATCTCCCTACATAACAAATACTACATTACCTACTTAACTCTTTCATTTTGATAACCTCCGAACCCAAAATCCCAAATCCCAAATCCTTAGAGCTTCGACACGATGGCAGGCGAATTGCGATTCGACGACCAGGTTGTCGTCGTCACGGGCGCTGGTGGTGGTCTAGGCAAAGCATATGCTCTCTTCTTTGCGTCAAGAGGAGCTAAGATTGTCGTAAACGACCTTGGTGGCTCGTTTAAGGGAGAGGGTAACTCGACAAAGGTAAAGAAAGACGCGAAGCCCCGGCGACACTTCAATTGTGCTGCTTAATCGTCAATGAATCCTTTACTAACGTATCACTTGCAATTCCTAGGCTGCCGATGTAGTGGTCAACGAGATCAAAGCCGCCGGTGGCCAAGCCGTGGCCAATTACGACAGCGTCGAGAATGGCGAGAAGATTATCGAGACGGCCATCAAAGCCTTCGGCCGAATCGACATCCTCCTGAACAACGCCGGTATCCTACGAGACATCAGCTTCAAGAACATGTCGGATCAGGACTGGGACCTGGTCATGAAGGTCCACGTTAAGGGTTCCTACAAGTGCGCGCGCGCCGCCTGGCCGTACTTCCGTAAGCAGAAGTACGGCCGTGTAATCAACACCGCATCGGCCGCCGGCCTGTTCGGCAGTTTCGGTCAGGCCAACTACTCCGCAGCCAAGTTAGCCATGGTCGGCTTCACCGAGACGCTGGCAAAGGAGGGCATTAAGTACAACATTATCGCAAATGCCATCGCGCCCATCGCCGCGAGTCGCATGACCGAAACCGTCATGCCTCCGGACGTCTTGGAAAACCTGAGGCCCGACTGGGTCGTCCCGCTCGTCGCCGTCTTGGTTCACAAGAACAACACCAGCGAGACTGGCGGCATTTTCGAGGTCGGTGGCGGCCACGTCGCGAAGCTAAGGTGGGAGAGGTCAAGCGGTCTCCTCCTGAAGGCGGACGACAGCTACACGCCGGGCGCCATCCTCAAGAAGTGGGACAAGGTCGTCGACTTCTCGAACCCCCAATACCCGACCGGTGCTAACGACTTCATGACGCTCCTCGAGGAATCGCAAAAGATGAGCCCAAGTGAGCAGGGAGAGAAGCTCGACTTTACCGGCCGTGTAGCTCTAGTTACGGGTGGCGGCGCTGGTATCGGACGAGCCTACTGTCTAGCGTTTGCTAAGCACGGCGCATCCGTCGTCGTGAACGACTTGGTCAACCCCGACACTGTCGTTGACGAGATCAAGAAGATGGGCGGCAAGGCGGTCGGTGTCAAGGCCTCTTCCGAAGAGGGCGAGAAGGTCGTCAAGGGCGCCATCGACGCTTTCGGCCGGATCGACATCATTATCAACAATGCCGGTATTCTGCGGGACAAGGCATTCAGCAACATGGATGACAACCTTTGGGAGCCCGTCCTCAACGTCCATCTCCGAAGCACGTACAAGATCACCAAGGCGGCCTGGCCTTACTTCCTAAAGCAAAAGTACGGACGCATCGTGAACACTACTTCGACCAGTGGTATCTACGGCAACTTTGGACAAGCTAACTATGCCGCAGCGGTAAGTCAAGATGAAAATTGGAGATGATGGAATTGTGACTAATACTGTACTGCAGAAAGCTGGCATTCTCGGGTTCTCCCGCACGATAGCTCTTGAAGGCGCCAAGTACAACATCTACTGCAACACTATTGCCCCGAACGCCGGCACGGCCATGACTCGTACCATCCTACCCGAAGAGTTGGTACAAGCCTTCAAGCCCGACTACATTGCTCCTCTCGTCCTGGCTCTCTGCAGCGACAAGGTACCCAAGAACCCTACGGGTTACCTATATGAAGTAGGCAGCGGCTGGTGCGGTCGGACAAGATGGCAGCGGTCAGGAGGTGTCGGCTTCCCCATCGACGTCAAGCTAGTGCCGGAAGAGGTCGCAAAGAACTGGGCCAAGATCGTCAACTTTGACGACGGCCGAACGGACAACCCCGAGAAGGCCCAGGACTCGGTTGGAAAGGTGATGGCCAACATGGAGAACAAGCGAGTGAAATCCAAGGTATGACGAGCTCACCCTTCTTTTCCTTGCTTGATGCCCCCCATTTCGAGTTCGGGGCTATCCTGTGTATATATACAATGTTTTATCTAGTCTAGCATATGAATGAGAAATATCGACGTTAACATATAATTCTTTTTCCCCTGCTACAGGAGAGCGCCGAGGGCAACCAATATCTCGAGGCCCAGAAGAAAGCGCTAGCGGCGCAGTCCCCAGCGACGGAATTCACGTACACGGACCGCGACAGCATGCTCTACAACCTGGGCGTGGGCGCCAAGCGCACCGAGCTGAAGTACGTGTTCGAGGGCGCCGAGGACTTCCAGGTGCTGCCGACGTTCGGCGTGATCCCGCAGTTCGACGCCAACATGCCCTTCAGCTTCGACGAGGTGGTGCCCAACTTCTCGCCCATGATGCTGCTGCACGGCGAGCAGTACCTCGAGGTCAAGAAGTACCCGATCCCGACGGCCGCCAAGACCAAGAACTTCGCAAAGCTCCTCGAGGTCGTCGATAAGGGGAACGCGGCGGTCCTCAAGAGCGGCGTCACCACCGTGAACGCGGAGACGGGCGAGGAGCTGTTTTACAATGAAGCGACTGTCTTCCTAAGGGGCTGCGGCGGCTTCGGCGGTCAGAAGAAACCGGCGGATCGCGGCGCGGCGACGGCTGCGAATAAGCCCCCGGCTAGACACCCGGATGTCGTGGTCGAAAGCCAGACTACGGAGGAGCAGGCTGCTGTTTACCGGCTCAGCGGTGATTATAAGTAAGTTTTTCACCCTCCCCGTTTCTCCTTACCTTAAACACACTCTCTATCTCCCTCTACGTTATCCCCAAGCTAACCGCCGCATCCTAGCCCCCTGCACATCGACCCGGCCTTCGCCAAGATGGGCGGGTTCAAGGTTCCGATCCTACACGGCCTGTGCTCGATGGGCGTAGCGGCCAAGGCCGTGTACGAGAAGTTCGGGCCCTTCGCCAATGTCAAGGTGCGCTTCGCCGGCACCGTGCTGCCGGGACAGACCCTCGTCACCGAGATGTGGAAGGAGGGTCCTGCCAAGGTCGTCTTCCAGTCTAAGGTGAAGGAGACGGGCAAGCTCGCCATCTCGGGGGCCGCGGCCGAGCTCGTCGGTGGCGGCAAGGCGAAGCTGTAAGCGTACCTGGGTGTAGATGGGGGAAATTTCAGGGGTATTGGGGAGAAGGGGGGTCTGGAACGAGATGATTACACGCCACCGTGGCGGATCGATTACGAAGCTGGAATCGCAATTTTTTTGCATGGGGGTAAAATCAGGTCGTATCCGGATTTACCGGAAGAAGAGGCTCCATGATTATCATTAAAATTTTTGATATGTAAGTTTTGGAAATAGGCCTTTTTTTTAACTAGGTGTAAGGATGAGTTCGCGCATGAATGAATACAAATGGACATTTAGTACTCCTTTATCGCCTGAAATTTCGTTAAGGGGCTTCGATCTAGTTTTTGAGATGCTCTCATCCATTGGGAGATGTAGAGTTAGCGTTGCTATTTATCAAATTAATGGATTCTCATGTTCGCTCTGTAAACAGTAATAGGAGTATCTTGCAATTCAGTACCTAGGTAGGCAGTATCGTTTGTCTCAGGAGAGATATGTACCTACCTAATGTATACTTCGACTTCACGGATATTCAACGCGTCAACCCCTTGAAATATCTACTAGGTCAGTTCACTTATATGGAAAATATTTTTAGCTCTTGTGATTGTCAAAGACTCGCTAGCCTATGATGTTGTATTAGTGAATGTATCTGGTATTCTATATTACTTGAGGCTATAGCCCTGCAATAAGTTGTTGCATGTACAATGCTGTCTTGGTAATGGGTATAACACATGCGATCCTAATCCTGTCCTTCTTTAGTATACACCCCTTCGTAATTTTAGAAAAAACGCCGGATCCTAATGCGATGCTCTTTTTTGTCGAAAAGTCTGAGACCCAGTAAAGAAAATAGAGAAAAAAGTCCGACTGGCGAAACCCAAGTTATGCTCCTTTTGCGAACCCGTAAGGAAAACCCAGTCAAAAAGAAACTCCGTGCCTGTATCGTCCCAAACCCATCATACGAATAGTGTGTCTATAATAAAGTCGCAGAACTCCTCGACGCTGAGCATTTTACCACCCGGAAGCAACCCTCCCAGGCCGCCATGTCCGTGTCTGTGTCCAAAGCTGCCGCCGCCGTCTTCGAGATACGCCTTCTCCGCGTCGGACAGCTCTCTCTTTTCGCATTCTCTCCATCTCCGTTCGGCCTCCGCTTTCGCTTTTCGTAGTATCTCGTCGGTATTCTCGGCCTCCCATAGATTGCATTTATTGCATTCCTTGCATCGTCGTCCGTCGCCCTCGGGTCTGAAGTGCTGGCAGAAATGCTGGTATCCTTCGTTGGGCGTGCCGATGTCCTTGCGACACACGTAGCACATCTTGTAGCCGCAGGGACAGGTTAGCTTGTTGCATCCAGCCGTTTTCACGAACGATGTACTGCAGCGCGGGCAGACGCGTTTGACCGCCATCGACATGGCTTGCTCTACTTGGGTGCGCAGAGCGACAAGAGAGGATTCGTGGCAGACGTGGATGTCCACCCATGCTTTTGAACATGACAGGCAAGACGAGCGCGCGCAAGACGGATTCTGGCAGGTAAATTTCAAGCCGCGGCGGCGACGCTGATATCGGTCGAGTGCGGCTGTGAAATGTCCGGATACGTAATCCTTAAACAACCGATTCAAGCAGAGAGTGGCGCAAGCAAGTGCTATCATCATGCAAGGCAGAGTAAAGGGCGGCAACATAAAGCAAATAAAAGTTATGATAATCGTGGGAAGGTTGCTGGTGCGAAGCTTGGGTCGGCGCGCATGTGCTGGCATGTATAGATCGTCGATCTCGGCATAGCTGCAGAAGGGGCAACGAATAAGAGGCAATCCGCTAGATATAAGGCCATGCTCCGCCAAGCGTTGGTCGAGCTTTCGTACGATCTCGTCCCCCTTCTTCACACCTTGCATAGCGCGATGAATATGCTCGGACGATATACAGCCCTCGCACTCTGTCCTCGCGACGGCTGGGCACCGAAGGCCGCCTGTTTCTGTATCGATAGTACGTTGCCAACCCTGTCCGAAAACCGCTTCGGTGATGGAATGTTGTACACAGTGAAAGCAGATCATATGGCCTTCCGTGCCGCAGACGGTAATTTCCTCGAAAATCACATCCGCATAGCAGCAATTGCACTCGTATGTTGATTCCACGGCTTCGGCCTCCTCAGTAAGCACAGAAACGGCTAAGGCGCGATCGCTCTCCTCCCTCGCAAGTTGTTCACGTCGCTTGATTGGCATAATCAGTTCCTCAAATAGTTCTCTATCCAACTCGGGGCTGCCGGTTGGCTTCAAAGTCGGTATCAGGGTCCCATGGTCGGAGGGAGTCCATATAATAAGCGGGTGGGTCTCTGCCTCAGTAGAAGTGACCGTCTTACGACGGAAGAACAAAGACGATATGGTAAACTTCCAGGACCTTGACGAAAGATCCACGAGGGTCGGTCGGGCGTCTAGATAGGAGAAGTTGAACTCGGACAGGACGGCGTCGATGGAAGACTTGGAAAGGCCCTTGAATTCCTGCATCGCTAGGGCTCGTACCGCATCCTTGTATTCCGCCGTTCGGAACGCATCGGCTCGCGACACGAGGGTGGTCGAGTCCGAAGTAGTATGTTCGCCAGCTCTCCGTCGACCCTTCACGAACTCCCCAGGATTTTTCAGCAACTTGTCGGTGATGATGAACAGCCGCGACTCTTCCGAAAAGGAGGCGAGCATCTCCCTGAAGACTTCTATCTGTATGTCGGGGAAAAGCCCGGCGAGCGACTCGAGGTTCTGGTTGAGATCGAGGACATCTTGCGGCGGCTGGTTGGCAGGTTGAAGTTGCGACTCATCGGCAAGGTACTCAGGGGGGTGGTCGTGGGATCGCGCTCGGGATGGTGAGACTTCGGGTGACTCTCTAGAGGATTTGGACTTGTTTGATCTGGAGGAAGCATTCCGACCCGAAGAGGGGCGTAGCAGACTTGAGAGAAACATTTCTTATGTCGAGGCAAATGGTCTTCGGGGGCAAACCATCGTAGCCGTTGTGTGTTGCTTGAGCGGTTTCTTCGAACTGGAATGGAAATGGACTACTAAGGGTCCCTTGCTGAGATAAGTTTATGGGGTCGAAATGTTCGTATTAGTAGACACTCGTAACACTCTCGTCGTATGACGATGGCTCCACACAAAAAGGGGTTTAAACAAAGGTGCGAGGGATGGAACAGAAATATTAAGATGGAAGAGTGAATGACGTGAATGGAAGATGGCGATGGAGTCGCGTTGGAGGCAACTGAGGCAACTGACTTTCGCACACTTGCACACTAATACACAATGATTTCCAACGTTGGGGTAGGTATAGAGGTATCTCCGTATATGCAGGGGTGGGTCCGTGCAGAGGTCAGGTACCTACCCTTGGTTGGAGTGGGGTCTAGCTCAAAAGGGTTAGTGTGCCTTAGCGTGCATGCACTGGGTACATAAGCGGGTTTATCCGAGCTTTCATCCAACAAGTACACCGGCTCAATGGTCTAGTCGTATGATTCTCGCTTCGGGTAAACCTGAATCCCTAACTCGGAAAAGAGTTATTGCGAGAGGTCCCGGGTTCAAATCCCGGTTGAGCCCTTCTTTTTCTGATTTTTTGCCATTTTTTCCCATTAGATTTGGTCTGGAATTGTCCTGGTATCGTCCGGTACCAAGTCTGGAGGTTTGGTGTTGCGGGATCCCCTCCCGTCCTGCTCCTGCCTTCTCAAGATATTTTGAGGCGAAAGGCAAGTGGGGTGCTTTCCGAAATAGTCAACACAAACTCTAAATTTTTGACCAACACCGACATCTTGAGATAGAGGAACTTTACGTTAATTGAAGATATTTTAGACTCCGCTCCGAGAATAGTGAGCGCTACAATAGTCGGAAGATGAAGATGAAGACGACGAGGAAGAGAAAGAAGAAGCAGAAGCAGAAGAAAAAACATTGCCCCGTTTCAATCATTCCGACCATACTCTGTCATCTGTCATAAAAGACGGCACGGCAGGCTGCATTCTCCTAGCCTCAGAAGTCGACGCGGCATCCGCCGCGCCGACTCCAATTGCTTAGACCAAGAAAGCTACATAGTTAGCTGCGGCTGCAGTAGCAGCAGCGGGCTGCTACTGCAACAGTAGCAAATTGCTTCCAGTGATAAGCCGCATTCCATTCAAGACACTTCAATCAGGTCTTGCTTTACTTACGCGACCAAGTAACGAGTTGCTTAGCATATTGTGAAGAGGTATCTATAAACCCTATAGAGGATGTGTAACAGTAAACTTACCTAATGATGCTTCCCCAGCCTCCTCTTTGCCTACCACCATGACATAGAAGTTGCTGACCTTGACGATAGCTTATTACGACTTACATCCATTATCAATGCTAGCATACTATGAAGGATACAGATTCAGATATGGGAGCGAAAGAGGTAGGGGAATCAAATATTGATGAGTAGAGTGATCATCACAGCATTATGCTCGAACTCAACCAATATCCGCATACTCTATGAAATGACAAGAAAATCAGAAAAAATCAGAAAAAGAAGGGCTCAGCCGGGATTTGAACTTTACGAACAGGAGATAGCCATACGAACCAATACTAGGGTGGCAAAATTGAATTAGTGATAAACGTGATAGACAAGAAGAGGAAGAAGCCTTCTCTCCCTTTTAGTCATTTCACAGCTACGGAACCCTTCCACCCCTTAACAACAATTGTCACTACGGTATTAGCATCTACGAAACGTCTCCGGGCTGTGGGAGTTTGACCCAACTTGTTTACAATCCACTGAAATTGGCCGAATTGATCATATTATTAATCTACTACGAAGCGTTCCCATCCTTTCGATATGAGACAGTTCCAGAGCGTCGCGGTCCAACACGAATCGACAGAGACCCAAATGTTGACAATGGGTACGCTGGTTAGATCCAAGTCATGATTCTAGATTATCCACGCCCGCGGTATGGAAGGTCTCCTCATACCTGCCATTCAAGTGAACATTATGAGCGCACAGAAGGCATGGGGCCAGTACCCGGTAGTCAATGAATGGACTCCGCCTCTCCCTTTTCATTTCTCTTTTCATTGACATCTCCAATATCTTTCCATTGACAGCGAAGGGTTTTAGACCTACACTTTCTTGTCCCTCTTAAGAGATTTTTCTATTACCCGACGAGGGAGGAGGAAGTTTGCAGTCGCCCAATAGTCGTCGATTTCTCTTTTGAATGTAGAACTTACTCTCTGTAAGCTTTTCCCTTCTGCAAGCTCTATAAGGCGATGATAAAGATGGGCTCACCACCGATATAGTATAGAATATAATTCTAAAAGATTAATGCGTGGCGCAAACTGGGCGCAACGACGCCTCGCCGCCGCCTCCGCGGGGCTTCCCTCTCAATACCTACAGCTTTCCCCTGCAGCACGCCAAATAGACATGCTATGACCATCGAAACAGGCTCAAGCTACTAGACGAATGAAGAAGTTTTCGATGTATAATTGTCGATATTGAATTGACAACACTGGCGACGCTGGGTAGATGAGGGGAGCCAGGGCATCCATTCGACACGACTGCTGTGTGAATGAACTTCTTACCGTCACTTTTAATAATACACTTCAAATCTTTCACATTCTCTCTCCCCTTTCTAAACGCATACCAAGCTCGTAAGTGATATTTGCGAAAGTCTGATACCACTAACTACAGGAGGGAGTCCTCTTTTCAACCGGAGTTCGGTGTTAGAGATGTCCCAATTAAAAGTTGAGCGAATATCCATGAATATTTAGTTTCTGTCGCTGACACATGCTGTGCCGCAAAGGAAATGCATCAGGAACTTTGTCGTTACAGCTCGCCGAATGACTCTTATCTTCGACAGGCTGCGACGCTAAGGGGCTTTACAGCATTAATCTGCCCTACCTTCCGGGTTCAGGTAGCTATCGAGATTGCTACTTTTCCCAGAATGGTAATCTAGGACTGGGTTCCGGCTTATCAGTGATTATCGTAGCAGTAGTGCATGCCTGTATACGAGCGTACCGAGCACGCAATTAACCGACACAGCAGGCTACTCTTCTTCCAGAGCGACACTGCGAAATTGTCACGATCTTTTGTTCTTTTCTGGTTTTGTTTTTCTTTTGGGCATCTACTATGCATATTGAGACATGGACCAATTCTCTCTCAAAGGATACGGCTGGGAGTCTTTTTCCCTCCGCTCCCAGTCGTTCACTAATTTTGGGGGCTTATACCAAGTAAAAAGGTGTGTAACCATCCCTTAAATGAATTCAGTATCAGGTCTCTAACTTAACTGTGCTGCCTAGTGCTGCAGATGTCCAATGGCTTCATGATCTCGCTCATTTTGCCAGAACTGGCTACTTACAACTCACCATTGTTGTTGCATCTTTGCTTGTCATTATCCGACATCTGCTTCACCGCTCTTATTCCAAGGTCTCTAAACCTGAGGGCAGTGCATCCGCAATATCACTTCCGTTTGAAATAGCCAGCCAAATATTACGAGCTACCTCTTTGGCTTTCGTAATTGTAGCGGCCACTCAAGAAGGTGGCAAATGGACCGATGCCACGGCCTTAGCCTACGCCTTCGTCTTGGGTGTTTTGCGGCTGGTCAACGACCTTGAATGGAGACATGTCGCTTTACACCATGTCAATTTCATCCTTACTGGGTCTCTGCTCATCCTTGCACTAGGGGAGCTTCTCCCATATTTCGATGCGGACCATACCGAGAATATGAGTCCCATCATGATCGCCGGCGTATCTACCTTAGCTGCTGCCGTCTTTGTGGCGCTCGTTACGCGAAGGGAGTGGATCCCGCCGCCGTTGGACCTCAATATTTCCGGAAAGGTACCAACTCGAGAGCCATCTCCCGAGGAAACTTGCAGCTGGCTAGAGTACTACGTGACGTATGAATGGCTCACACCTCTCATGTTTAGAGGTTTGCGTCGGCAGATGACCATGGAAGAGCTCCCTAGACTCCCGTGGTATGATGAGCCGCTGCTTCTCCTTTCCAGAATCCAAGAGGCACGGCGCAAGAGCAAGTCCACGCTCTGGACACTAATAAATTTCCTTCCTACAGAGCTCGCTACCATGAGTGTCTGGATCATTTTATGTTTCGTTCTCGAAATGATAGCTCCATTCGCCATGTATAAGTTGCTTGGCTACCTGTCTAACCCCGAAGCAGCCTCCTTCCGTCCTTGGGTATGGCTAATTCTCCTATTCATTGGCCCACTATCGCGTTCCGTGTGCTTTCAGCAATACATCTTCACATCCACTCGCTTGGTGGTACGCGTCAAATCTGCGATGACGCAAGAGTTATACTACAAGGCGATGGACTCGATGGAACTGGATGATGAAGTGTTTGCTGAAATGACCGCGACGGGCAAAGAAAAGGAGAAGAAACAGCAGAGTACTACCTCGACAGGGCGCTTGGCAAATCTCATGGGTGCGGACATAGACGCAATCACGAGGAGCCGAGACATCATTTTGATCGCATTTGGAGTACCTTCCGGATCAGTTGTGGCGCTCATTGGGCTGTATAAGTTGCTGGGCTGGTCAGCGTTAGTTGGCATAGTTATGATGATAGTATTATCACCGGTCCCGGTGCTAATTGGTCGTCGGATGGTAGGTATCCAACGTGACATGAAAAGAATACAAGACTCTAGGATCTCTGCCATCTCCGAATATCTTGCTTCAATTAGGGCGATCAAATATTTTGCCTGGGAGGATGCTATCCTTGAAAAGGTCAATGAGATTCGGGTTGGGGAACAGAAAAAGATATGGGGTTTGAACATGCTGTCAGTTTCTTCCTCCCGGTAATCTTTGGAGATGCAACTAACCGTGAGGCCCCTAGTTTTGTCGTGGTCAACCAACTCACTGAAGCGATCCCGACCTTCTCCCTAGTTATCATCTTCACTCTACAGGTCCTTGTCCGTAAAGAACCTCTAACTGCAGATGTCGCCTTCACCTCGATAACATTAGTTAGAACGCTGCGTCGCAACCTGTCCATGGCATCGAACATGTCAAGAGGGTTTACCGCCGGAGGTGTCTCTCTCAAACGTTTGGATCGGTACTTCAATAACGCCGTACCCTTACGCCCTCATCCTGTTGGCGAGCTTTGCATCAGCGACGCTACTTTCAGACGCAACAAGAAGGCCGCCTTTGCTCTCAAAGATATTTCTATCGATTTTGTCGAAGGCGGGTTGAACGTGGTGACAGGCCAAAGCGGGAGCGGAAAGTCAACACTCCTTATGTCGATCCTCGGCGAGACTATCCTGGAAGGAGGCACAATTACCTGCCCTAAGGACATTGCGTATGCATCGCAAAGCTCCTGGCTGCAAAATGAGACGATTCGCGAAAACATTCTCTTCAACAGCCCTTTCGAGCAAGTCCGCTACGATCGAGTAATCAACGCCTGCGGGCTACCCATCGATTTCAACGAGTTTCCGGAGCGGGACGGCACTGAAGTCGGAGAAAACGGTGCTTCGTTATCGGGAGGACAGAAGTCTCGCGTAGCTCTAGCACGAGCTCTGTACTCGAAGGCTTCGCTTATCTTGCTGGATGATGTATTTTCCGCCCTAGATGCTAAGACATCTGCGTTGTTATGGCAGGAAGCGTTCTGCGGAGATTTGCGTAAGTATATCTAGTATCTTTCTTTGAAATGGGCCACCTCCAGCATTGTATCAGATGCTCGCATCACGTCAAGAGAAACTACTTTATCAACAATTACTAACAGCGTTTACGTTGTAGTCAAGGGGAGAACAGTAGTGCTCGTCACGCAGCTGCCGTGGATCGCACCTCAGGCGGATATCACCATCACGTTAGAGAACGGATTGGTCAAGGACGTACAGAAAAACCTTGGCGTAGTCCGCAAGTCTGTGACGTTGGATGAGACGCTTGTCGATGAAGGCAACGTCGACGTGACCGCAGAATCTGCCGCCGCTCACACGAGTGAGACTAACGGCAGTACGACTAACGGAAAGAGTACTAACGGTACCAACGGGCACATCAAAAGCGCCGAAGACAAGCGCCGAGACGAAGTCACGCAGGAAGCTCTCAAGACTGGTCCTACAGCGCGTCTACAATGTGAATACTCCCCCTGAAGCGTTCTTGATCGGTGTCGACGAGCTAACAGACACATTTCTAAGTCTTTCAATACATGCGACTTTTTGGCAGCCCCTTTTATGCCATGCTTGCTCTGTTGATGAGTGTCCTCTCCACTGCTTCGTTTGTCGGAACAGGCCTGTGGATTGCCGTGTGGGTAGATGCCTACGGGAAAGACGATGCTTATGACGTAGCTTTCTATCTTGGCATCTATGCGGCTTGGAGTATCACAGATATCGTATTCAGCGGCCTAACGTACATCGCCTACGAGAACGGCGGCTGGTTTGCTGCACGAACGCTGCACACTACATTCATGAAGGCTGTGATGAGCGTGCCTCTTTCCTGGTACAAGGCGACACCTGTTGGTCGAATTGTCAACCGGTTCAGTAGAGACATGGATTCTATTGATAGTCAGCTCACAGGCAGTAAGTACCGATTATATCTACTTTCTGGCGCCCCAGGGACCTGTCCATATAGTGCTACTTTCTTCAAGTGCTGACTTTGGCATCATAGTGCTGCGGTTGTGTCTCGAGATGCTCACGCGTCTCTTCTTCCAGATTGCGGCGGTTGGCTCAGTGCTTCCGATCTTCATGCTACCGGCCGCTGCGTGTTGTGCTGCTGGCATTCTCGCAGGAGAGCTCTACACAAGAACGGCTGTGGCTGTGAAGCGGCTCGTGTCGTCGTCTCAGTCGCCCCTATACGCTCAATTTGCGGATAGTCTGGCTGGTCTCCCCGTGATTCGCGCCCGTGCAAACATGCCCCATATCTTTGGTGACCAGTTGGCGGACAAGCTGCGGGTGTTTTCCAAGGCCTCGGAGGCTCAGTTCAATTCCAATAGATGGGTCGCCCTCAAGGTCGACATGATGACTACGCTGGTCACCGTCGCTGCCGGTGCCATTGCCGTATCGAAAGCGGGTCTAGTTGCGGCTGGTCTCGTCGGTTTCTCGTTGACAAATGCAACTGTAAGACGCATCACCCTCGCTTAGAAAATTGAAGAACCATGGCTTGCTAATACATCGAGTAGACGCTCAGTCAGCTTATTATCTTACTCGTGCGAGCGGGTAACGAACTTGAAATCGAGTTACAAAGCGTAAGTCAACCCTAGTGAAGTTATAATAACGGTTCTGTGCTAATAGAGGTCAAGTACCACCGAGTTCGAGAATACGCCACTGTTGAGCCAGAAGAAAAACCAGATGAGTATAAAAGCATTGAGGAATACTCCGACGACTCCGAGCCAGTAATGCCTAAGAATTGGCCTTCTTCTGGCGAGGTCGAGTTCCGCAACGTGACCATCAAATATGATCTAGATGGGCCAGAAATCTTGAAGAACATCAACCTCAAATTCTCAGCTGGTGAGAGAGTTGCGGTCGTCGGGCGAACCGGATCCGGAAAGAGTACCGTAAGTCCAGCGTCTATCACTTGGAAGACAATATCTACCTAGATACTAACCTGTGGACGATTGTAGCTGGTCTTGTCTATGTTGCGTTTCACCAACATCGTCTCGGGACAGATATTTTTCGACGGTGTAGATATTACCAAGTTCCCGCGCAGAAAACTCCGAGAGGCACTCACGATCATCCCACAAGAAGCTGTGCTGTTCAATGGAGACGTCAAGTCCAACCTAGACCCAACAGGCAAGGTTCCCACAGAGACGCTGGAGAAGGCCCTTCAGTACTGCAGCGGCATTGCATCGTTCCAGTTCCACCAGAATGGAGAACATGCTCAGAACGGAAATGGACAGGCTAACGGGGTTGACGAGACATACTCGGATGAACCGCAAACCGACATCGGCATCAACCTTTCGACCCCTGTGAAGCCTAAGGGCGAGAACTTTTCCCATGGCCAGCGACAGGTGCTTTCGCTCTGCAGGGCCCTGGTACGAAAGAGCAAGTTACTACTGCTGGACGAGGCAACTGCAAGCGTATGTTTCGGCCCTTTTTCGCCCCTTTAACGGTAAAACTTACTGACACAAATACTGTAGATGGATTACGAGACCGATCAGGGAATTCAGGAGGTACTCAGGAAAGAACTAAACGAGCACGGAAGAGACAGGACACTGGTTACCATTGCACACCGGCTGAAGACAATCATCGACTACGATCGCGTCGTGGTCATGAGCGCCGGCTCGGTTCTAGAGTATGTGTGCCTTTCCCCGCAACCGTGCAGAACGTCGTCAGCTAACTACATATCCAGAGTGGGAAGTCCGAAGGAGTTGTACGATGCCAAGGGGCAGTTCTACGACATGATGAAGCACAGCGGCGAGTTCGAGGACCTAGTAGAAGTCATTAACACTAAAGCTTGAGACTCAGTTTCAAAGGTAACAAACATAGAACACAGGGAAACGTAGCAGCTGAGGATATAGACAAGCATAGAAAATTCAAGTAGCTGGACTTGAATATACGTAGGCCAATGCGCCAACTATGGACCCTCCACACGGTGAATATCTTAAGCGGGTTCGTATACGTACTGTCTTAGCGAGGCAAGATGACGAAGCCACGCAGGTCGGGGTTGGGTACCCCATTGCGGGGGTAAAGCGCGGTTGCATGTGGGAACGGACTCTACCGTGACGGCTCGGGTGCCGATGCGGGCCGTTTATGCTAGCCCTCTCGTGCTCGAAGATGTCGGTCACTTATGAAGATTTACGGATACTCACCTATGATTGCTATGTGTTTTCTTTTAGGAGAAATTAATAGATACTTTCTACCTAGTTCCTAGAAATCTACGGTTGATAGGAAAGGGGTGACGTTGTCAACATAGCATCAAGGAGATAGGGGTTAGGGGTTATCATAGGCAAGTTAATGAAATTGGCAAGACGCATATGGCCAATAACGTAAATATTGATTCCGACACCCATGCCTTCGACTCCGCTGTTCATTCATATTTAGATGATACAACACTCTTCGTCCATCCATTCGCGATTCTACGTACAAACCTCGATATTAAGCTGTAATCGCTCACCTAAGTGGCTGAAATAGATGACGTGCCACTGCTTACGTCCAAGATGGAAACTCCAGTCCCTTATGCAGAATGGCCATCGCTTCAAATGCCTCCTTTGAGATAAACCATTGGGTAGGCAGCTAGTTGCCTTGTCGCGTACTGCGGTATGCGGCACGCGACCCTGAATCCACCCACCCTACATGTACAATACTATATATCATCATCTGCCCTCTCGTCGCTTCCAATGAGCCTTCTTGGAAGATATTCTAGCTCTTCACTGGACATAAGGGGTGGGGTTCTCTGAATAGATTAATACGTTGCTTTATGTACGTTAACAGAAAAAGAACTACAGCATTCTGGGAAGCAATTTAGAGACCACTCTTATTTGAAAGTCTCAACGAATAGCTCAAGACAGAGAGCTAATTTCTGCAACGTTTTGCGGACCTGCTCATTACTTGTCATCGGGTACCGTGAGACGTAGTAGGTAACCATTAGTGAGTGCAATGTAGGAAAGCGACCAGGTAAAAAGGGAATTTCGTGGAATAAATTAAAAATCGGTACGACCGTCAGCAACGTTGCCAGTACAGATTAGCTTTCGCCCCGAAGGTCCACCGTTCCACGTTGGTGTTCGTTCTCTTTTTTTGTCTCTCTCGTAGGCGAAAGCCTTTAGTTATCGTGAAAGTCTAAGACCACTTTGTCTCATTTCTTCCCCAGCCCGCTGGATCCTTTCCCTCGCCAGCCTGTAAGCCATCCATGGCGCAACGGCCCACGACCGAAAAAGAATAGGAAAAAAAATCCCAACAGATCGGTTCCAAGCCCACCCCCTCCCCTGCGAGACGGAAACGGCTAGAAGCGATCGCCGTGCCACAACCGTCGGCCGATCGCAGATACTGTTGCCAGATTTCGTCCAGTGGTATTACGTACCCATAAGTTGTCTCAGATTGTGTAACGAAGATGGAGACGAGATCTCGCATTTGCGGGCGAGGGAATAGATCTAAGCGAGCTATTTTTCTTCTCGATCCATAGCTACGAAGGGAAGCCACGTGGCTACTTTCGTCTACGAGAACCTAGATTGTCTAAGTGGTTTCTACGTGTTGTGGGTGTCATGAGAAAACAATGTTTGAAACGCTTTTAGGCGTGGTTTGATGGTACTTGTTTGGTACCAATATTAGACTATGATGAGGGCATAACACAGGCACCCGCGCACCACGTTTGGGTATACACTCGCATCTCTACCGTAGCTACGGCCTGCTGTGAAACAGAGATTCGGCAGGTAACCTCGATTGGGAGCCCGTACCGGTACAGGCCTGAGCGGAAGTGGGTAGGAGGCATGTTGCGACAATAGATCTTCGATACGGGGTAGATGCATTTGCAGCATATGAGAAAATATCTGGTCCATCTATAGCCCCTAGCACGCATAGTATCACAAAAAGAGGACGCGAAGCGAGAAACGTATTCCACTCATCAATGATAGTCTGATTCTATGTTTCGCGCGCACAGAAACCACCCCTCGCCAAACCCTGGCCGAAATCCCGACTAAAATGAGAAATCCTGACCGAAATGAGAGAGCCTCCCGCCCCGTATCCGCGACATACCCTAAGAGCTGAGGCCTATTCTATCTCTAGTGGTCATGATGTCAATCATTTATTTGACGTCCTTCAGCCAGACATCGCTGTGGCAGGTATTAGTTTGTATACTAGATCAACTTTAGTTCTAGCACTTACAAGATCAGGTCGGCATTAGGAGGGATGTGACCAGTGAAGCCTCTAGATGAGTTATTAGCTTCTACCTCTTTTTAAGGGCACAACGGTGGGGGTAGTGAAGGAGACCAAGAGGGAGATTTAGGGTATCCCCTGGCGCAAGTACCAGGACACAGACACAGGGGTTGGAAGGTCTTACCGAGCTCCGTAGCCGTAGTCGCTGTAATTAATAGAAAAGTCAGCCCAGATGTCAAAAATCCGCTTGTGACTGGAAATGATATCATACCTAGTGATGTCGAGAGTGGCCTTCTCGCCAACCTTCATGGTGAGGACACCCTCGTCCCAACCTAAATGTGTGACCATTTGTCAGCCCCCGATGCGTAAGGCACAGCAAGAATTGGATCTTACCCTTGATGACCTGGCCAACGCCGATTTGCGTGACAAAGTCGCGGCGACCGACTGAAGAGTCGAACCTATTTTTGTAATTGGTTAGTTAACCGTAATGAGCTCCCAGCCATCCTTGACGTCAACGCCAAGCTAGATCTCTTCGATCTCGCGGCGGGGCATTGCGGCTACGGTGAACGATGGTCATGCACTTACTGAGTGCCCTTGTTGCCGGGCTTGGTGGTATCCTTGAGATAGCCAGTGTACTCAATGGTTACGGTCTGGCGAGCAACAGGCTGAGTACCAGTGCCCTCCTCGTTAATGGTCTTGGTGACACCCATGATGATGGATTTGCAGTTGTAGTGGAAAAGTTAACTAAAGAAGGGAGGAAACTTTTTTGTTTATTTTTTTGTTTCGTCGGATGTTTGGTGCTAAAAGTCGTGACGAAGCTGTTGGTGGGATGTTTAGCGTCTTTATTACTGCGGAGTAGGTGCGTCCTCGAGGTACCTGAGCGGCTCAAAGACGATGGGGGCAACGGGGCGATGGGGCGACTGGGGCGTTAGGGCAATAGGGCAAGGACAAACTCACCTCAGCAGACAGCAGAGAAAGGCGGCGTAGAATTTGGCTTGAATAGACTATCAAGCTAAGACCTAGGGGGAGGATGTGTGAGGAAACAGTCAGGTTTAAATAGTTGAAAACGGGACGAAAACGAAGGTGTTTGAGACGATGAAGCACGTAATAGGGTCCATCAGGTACCTTAATAAGGCGCAAATATATGTACTATTGTATCTGTATCTTGTGATCTGAGGTACGCCGACCTAAGCTAGTGTATCACGTTGTTACCCCGTACCTTCCAAGGTAGAGGGTGTTTCCCAAGCCTTACTTTTCTAAGCTGGAAATAGTAGGTAGATTGTCTACATACGCAGGTGGACTGTAGGTAGGCAGGCATAAGGTACGGAAGCACGTAAGCATGTAGCATGTACCCCAGGGAGTGTGGTAGCAGTAGGCTTAAGGGAAGAGGACATTGCTAGGTCTAGGTAGGATGTGGTATTAGAGGATCGGTATTAGAGGATCGGTATTGGTGATGGTAGAGGTAAGAGGTGTAGGTGGCCACCTGGGCATGTATAAAATCATCCAATGTAGTGGGCCATTTGTCAGGTACCCGATCTACCACACGGTATGACAGGCAGGAACACCCGAAGGCGTTCGAAGGGCACAGGCACAAGCGAATAAGGTTTCTCGACGGCTGAGTTTGTCCCGTTTTAATGAAATTCATTCCGAGATGGAAGGTGTACATAACAGCGATTATACGCACCCACGCACCACTGCAACAGCCTAACAAGCATCAAGCATTAAGCATCACACAAGGCAAACTGGCTCGACTGGCAGATAGGTTGGAAAAGGCAGAGTAAGGTACAAAATACATACCTAATAATGGAACCTGACGTCAATCAACATGCCGAACACAGTCTGCGACTTCGACTTCGACTTCGACGACCTTGACTTTCCATCATGTATGTGTATGTACATTCTATGCCTCTAGGGCTGTGTTCGAAGTCGCCGAATCATGTCAGTGTCTTTAGTCTTGGTTGTGTAAGCAGAGACCGCCCTATAGTCCTATAGGTCAATTACCGCAGCTTCTAGCTAACCTGGGTGTAGGTGCAGTTGCAGATATTAATGCGCCTTTTACCTAGCTCCTAGCAACTTACACATACCCAAGTACGAAAGAGTACACCAGATGGTAAACCCGGCATTATGGTATCTTGAGATCCCATTTTTGCCTCCTATTTTCTTTTTTTGACCTTTTCCATTCGTGCCGTCATTGGCTTGCCGGCCGGGAACTACTAATCTCGTCACGTAAAGTGTATGGTACTAACTTCGTACCTAAAGAGCTACAATCTAGGTACTTACCTTCAGACCTACATACATAAATGTACAAGCGTGGGTCGGTAGATCTGATTAGGTACAGCACGTGTATTATATTGGGCACCTGGTACACACCCGGCAGCTATGTAATAGTGGTGCTATTCGTATTCCTTCGACCAAACATCGTGGATGGGCCGGGAAGCGCAAGAGCTACAGGCGTGCGGCGTGCCTCGGTTGCGTGCGAAACCCACCAAAGACTACACGCGAAATACCTAAAACGGGATAAGAGGCAAGACGTTGAAGATCTTGGGGTTCGGTGCGGGGCTATCCGTGGGGTCGGTTGGGCCGATCACTTACGATACATCCTTGCAAGCCACTTGCATCGCATTCTAACTTGGTTCTTCTCCTTCCATTGTTCAGATTCCAGAAATCATCTCATCTATCCGGGCCCGCCAGGCCTGCCAGGTCGTGGTCGCATATGGCGGCGCTGCAGCAGTAACCGGGTTGTGAACCGTACAGTACGGGGGTGTAGGTGGTATAGTGATATATGTGGTGTATATTGTGTTTTAGGCCTGCCTCCTGTAGGAAGGTCTTGGTGTGGGGACATCCAAGATATGACCAGAAGACCATTAAACGACGTCGAGTTACATTGTCGCCTCGTTTGCGAGCGCTGACGTTGCGATACGTCTGTCTCTACGGAATACTCCTCTTCTCTCTATCGCTAGTCGAAAACGACGGAGAGAGGTAGAAGTGGTCATGGTTTCTATCGTCTTCGACGTGCTAGGTCTAGGTCAGCTGATAGCTTCTGCAGCCTCTTGTGTCACTATGCTGCGACAACCCGCCGCTCTTTACAAGGGGCTAGGGGCCTCTTTAGCGACCCCCGGCTTTCTCCAGCAAGCAGGTTGGCAGGCAAGCTGAGCTTCAAAGTTGCGGCCAATCCTCCATCTCCATCTGGCATATGCACACACGGCCTACTACTTACTATCAAGATAAGGGGTTGAGACCAATCCAATCCCTACTTCGGGGAAATCAGGGTTCATAGGCGATTGTAGAGGAGGGACCCTTTTGACTTACTCGTCTCGCGCACATGCAACAAGACGTCAGTCCCTCAGCTACCGGTTCGACCGGCCTACCAGTGCCTGGCCGTGGGAAGGCGGACGATCTGCAGATGCATCCCTAGCCGTGATGGCGTTTCCTACGACGCTTTCGGATTTGTTTGCGATATCTTAGGCCGTGATTGGGCCCGTGTCCCATGTGGTATGTACAATATGGCATGGGATCTTAAGCTGGCCCGCGCGAAGGGGCTCCAAGATCTACGCGGGGACGCTCCCTGCGAATGAATGCCCCGAAAGGGTCCTGCACGTCCGATAACACATGACTGACGCAAACGTCTGACAGGGTGCCAGCAGTAGTCGCAACGCGATACGCAACCGCATTCTCTCAACCCATCCTAACCGACCACTCACTTATTCACTCATGCTAGGGACGTCACACACTTTCTCTCCATCAAGGCAATCCAATACCTTTTTTTTGTGCGCAAACCCGTCTTGACCGCCTCCGGGACAGTAGGAGATGTCGTTGGTGACGGAAGACGTCCCGCCCGCCCTTTCGTATGATATCAATTGCCGATCCAGGACCCATGGCTGGGGCAGCGAATGAGAGGAACCGTTAGCTGCAAGGGATAGCATCTGTCACATCTCAATCTGTCTGACATATTTTCGTGCTACCATCCCACAACCTACGGGGCGAGAATTAATAAGACGGATTGAAGAGGACGCCCGCGAGAAACCGACGCGCGACCATCACCAGACCTGCGCTGCACAGTAGGAAACAAAAAAGGGGGACGCCACTAGTATGATCGCCCGAGAGGGCTTCATGACAGCTACGTCACTTGGAAAGCATACCTCCAACGTCAAGTGGTAAAACCACGATTTTCTGACATCACAGCTTCATGCCCTCCCTACATGAGGCTGCGCCCTAAGCGGTGACCAAGAATGCTTATTGGATGTCGTGTGCATTGAGAGTGAGAGAAATAACTCTTCTCGCAGACAGGTAACAGCACCCTGCCTCTCATGCCACGACATGTCTTCTTGTTATTACGCCACTGACTTTAGTCGTATGCATGAAGCCGTGAACAGCATGTTTGTTCGGGCAGACTCAATGCCTTCGAGGTAGGGAAATCAGGATAGCTGCACCCAGACAGGTCGTCTATCGACCCAACTCGATGCAGCTACGCGATATCTTAGACAAGGCCTGGGGTTGGCGCGGCTCTGGCACTCTATCGTCGCTATCCTGCAGGTCTCGGCTGTATGACACGTAAGACAGTGCCTCTCTAGTGTGTAAGAGAAATATGAGAAACGAGACGCAGCCTAGATCGTCGCCCTTGTCGGCGCCTCGGATTTTGTGATTATTCAACAGAACCGACAGTAGATTCGGGCCGGGGTTCGTTTTCGGGTGCAGCCGCAGGCTGGGGGATATATTGGCAGATTTGGGCAATCCGCTGACGAATGATGTCATAACAAATGATCTATCTTCAACCGTTCTAGAACCGCTTCTTGGTCAACTGTTAAAGAACCAAGGAAACAACACTACAGGGAGACGCGGCGATTACTCCGCATTCATAAATGATTGGCCGGAATACTAGGTGTGCTTCCGATTCGGCGCCGAAGCCGATTCTCAGGCGATTTCATGTTGAAACAACCTAGTAAACTGGAATCACCGACTCACCTGCGCATAACGGTTCGTGGGGAGATGCATCGCTGAGAAGTTGATCGACCCTTGATACAGGTGTCGAATTCCAATACTACCCCAAACTAAGTAGCTTGAATCCATGGTCCTGCTAAGAGATGCATCGCAGCTGAAGGGGGGCGGATATGGGTAGCTAACCTAACCATTGGACGACATTCAAAACCGTATGATTTCTTTTTCTACATGCGGCGCTCTCTACGGGGATCGGATAAGCCCGGAAGCGTATCCGGGTATTCGATTCCATAACTCGGGCTTCATCTATACCTCTCTCTTAGTCTGTTAGAAAGCATCTCTTGACCGCCTCGTCAATAACACAAGGCACGAGACGTCATAGAGCGTTAGGCTTAAGTCTCTGGTGACGCATCTTGAGTAACAATGGTCCCTGGATCTGCTATACCGTATCCCAAGAATAGATATGTTACAGATAAGATCCCTATACCCTGTTAGCATGTGCTACAGAAATCTGACGAGAAACCCACGTACGTAATGATGTGACGAGAGTTCTCGGTTACAAGACGTATGCAGTCTGGAGATAACTAAGTTCTGGTCAGAGGTCATCCACTGTGCCTGAATTACACCGGTCGAGATTTTCAGGGTCTACAGTCGTCCCAGGCGCGCAATCTAGATATCTCCTCGGGGGTGGTATTGCAGAACGATAGGGCCACCAGACTATCTCCGTGCTTGCAGCATAGTAGCTAGTCTGATGATACTCCTAACAAGCTGTTCCATATCATCGCCTTCGATATAGCGATACTAAATTCCATGGGGATACCTCGGCTCTTCGTGGGAATAGGCGACTATACCTATGTGCCTCCCACTGCTCGCAACGGCCTCTATGGCGAGAGACTAAGCAGTCCTTCCCGCGGCGCTAACTCGGGCCCTCTGGATGTGTGCCGCAGTGATACTGACAGGAAACCGACCAACCTTCATCTGACCCCCAAGCGCCGTTACCGTTGCTAATTTTCGATTCGGCCGAGATCTTAGGCCAATCGCGGATAACATGCTACCTGTGCGTAGTAGTATCCTAGTAATTAGAGATGGCTGAGCTCAGGCCTCACAGCATCGGGGGCGGTGCGATCGCGGCATCGCCATGAGAGTGCTCCTCAAAGTCGCAATCCGTTTAGATTAATAAACGCCCGTTTCCATGTGTGAAGCACAGATACGACACTTACGAAGCAGTCTTCCTCGAGGGCTAGGGCTAGACTCGGTATATATCCTGTCTCGAGCAAACAGCGAGAGATGTTGCCATTGACCGAGGTATCATTAGCTCCGGTTGCAACTGCAGTTGGTACTGCGTCGCATCGAAACTTAGACCTCGCCGCACTCATTCTCCTCATCTCCCCTTAGCAACGAGCAGTTGGTTCGAGGCCGGCAGCTTTCATTTCACACGCCTCTAGCTCGGAGGCGAGTGCTGTCCACATTGACGGCTTGGTCCTCAAGGGGGACGAGAACTTTCGGGTAGGTCCCTTCAGTCACATTAGCACCCAGTGCCCGTAGGTAAGGGCGGAAAATAACTTATGTATTCGTGTAGCTGACAACATTCTATGGCGGCCTCTAAGGGTATCCCGCGACAGAGCAAGCGATGCATTGAACAAACATTAGCGAAACGCCTTCACAGCAAAACGAAGAAGGCTGTATTGAAGGTACAAGTATATCGAGGCATGTTGCTAGCGGCTGTATTAGGGTTACGACTAGAATACACATGGCACTACCAACTGCCGAGTTCCTATGTTGATCTTCTGCCAACATGAAGTATGGCAAGATGGCATGTATAGCAAAGGCAAGGGTCATCTTTGATCAAATCACAACCTCCCTGGCCTGTATACCCAGTTGAGGTCGAACTACGCGAATCTATGGGAAACGAGGATATTTACTCCGAGGCGTGATAGACTCCTCCACATTCCTGGCGCCCATGAGAAAAGAGATGAGGGATGTCAATGTTCATCTTGGGTATAGTTTAGGACTCAATGCCTCGTATTAGCCTGTAAGGCAGGCAGGAGGATACCAGGTATCCGGCTATCACACATTGTTGGGTAAATGAGCCTTTATACAATGCCTTCATGAAGCATAACCCTTACCTGGGTACCTACCTATTGAAGTCGCATGGGATATGGTCTT
Source organism: Hypoxylon perforatum (assembly GCA_028571165.1). Taxonomy (NCBI): domain Eukaryota; kingdom Fungi; phylum Ascomycota; class Sordariomycetes; order Xylariales; family Hypoxylaceae; genus Hypoxylon; species Hypoxylon perforatum. The sequence goes on along the minus strand of JAOXNQ010000004.1, from coordinate 114,457 downwards.
CCTTAAGAGGCTGTGCCGTAACGGCACAGGTGCTCTACTTCGATTATATTAGGTATGTTGGACTTTTGGACTTTTGGCTGACCTCGCCCTTGCGCCGTAGTAATAATGTGATAATATGATACCCTCCTCCTGCAGGAACATTTTCATCTCAACATCCCACATGTCCCCCCCCCCCCTCGTCCGTCAGCTTGTAGTGCGGCTGACGGCACAGTCGGATGACTCGGCAGAGGAATTGCTATTTGAGGCCTAACAGACATACGAACGAAACTAACCGGCTAGATACCCATCCAACACCTTAGATGAAGAGTAATGACGGGGTATGTTTTGCTTGGGTAGAATGTCGGCGACCTAGGACTGCTAGGTAGGTAGCTCGGTCTTGGTAGCTGACCTTGTGTGCTCAAATTACATTAGGTCTGCAGTTGGGGGCTTGGAGGTTCATGTAAGCGTGAGATTACAATGCGGCCTAGTCAGGAACAAGTGGCAACTAACGTGATAGTTGCAGTAAACTAACGCAGTCAGACACGACGCCTCTCCTTTCCACTTATCCACACAAGCTGCAGAGCTCTCAATAGCTTACATGCGCCGGGAACGCCAACGGCACTACGTGACCGCTGAAGGTGTGGTGCGGTGCCAAAGACCAAAGCTACCATCATTATCTGCTTTACCACCCACCTGCGTAACAAATAAATATAAAAAGGGCGACCAGTGAAAAATATACGAACGCATGCTACGTCTTACTACAGTTACTTTATATGGAAACAAAAGATGAGTACCTACCTTAGGTAGGTGATCAAGAATTTGCGTGCTTCCGCTAGACTGAAGGAGAAACAAAATATCGGGAGCGAAACGCCTCTGCGAAAACAGCTCGCGTCGATCCTTTTACCTAAAGACCGACGCTGATCGAAGATCGCAACCAGGCGAGCCAGACACTCAGAACTCTGTTCTTGAAGCAGTCTAGCCGCGGAACGATCGCCCACTCGTAGCCACGATTCGTAGTAAGAAAAGGATAAGCTGCGGGAAGATCTCTGTAAGGCGTTTCGATAGTCAGGAACGTGGCTCTCTCGGAGAACCCTGCGAATCATTTTTGGAACAAGCGCCAGGCACATGTTGAACCGACCAGCTTTTTCTTTTTTTTATTGAGGGGGATTGGTTTCAATTCATAGGGAATAAGAAGGAAAAATGCCACGAGAATTCGGAAGCTGCATATGGGCGGACGCAGGTACGATAAACCTTACCGCGCTGTTGGACCGAAAGGATGGTGTCCGAACCCACGCCGACGCCACGCGAACGGGAAATTGGCGAGCAATAATTGAGCTTCCCATTCCGGTCTGGACTGCAGGGCAGTTGTAACCCATAATTGTGAAAGCTGCCCTACCGAGCCTACCAACCTTCACCGCGGATTTAATTGTTGGAGCGAGAAGGTCTCTGCCCTTCACACTGTTGAAATTGGCATATACTTATCCGACTTTCTGATATACTTGGTGGTGTGATGATATTAGGACGGGCGACAGCGCGCAGCGATCTACTTTATCCACAGTTCGGGTTGCGAATCGGTTTCCAAGATTCGCGCCGCTCATCACCCACGGGTCCTGGCAATAAGCGATCCACAATCCACGGCCATTCGAGGCGAGCTAAAGTAAAACCAAGGGTTTCTCGTGTTCACATCCTCTCAGCCGCCCCAGGCTTCAGGTGAATCAGATGAAACAAAACATGGGACGGATGGGTTCGGGAACTGAGTTTATTTGGGACGACGTCGACACAATGGGTAGGAATATAAGAGCACTGCAGAGCGGAAATTCGTACAATGCAATATGCGAAGAACTATCAAATATTGGCTGTGCCACAGGTGAGGGTTTAAGGTGTTCTGCTCTAGGTCTTACTCGCCTTGCAGGTCTCGTACAGTAGACTTGCAGCCAGGGTGTGTTGTAGGGCGCCACATCGCCATATTACGATTTGCCCATCATGTCCCCTTTCGGCTGGAGGGGAAGATAGGAACCTGGCCATTCTTCGGATTTCGAAGCAATTACTGCAGGGGAAGAAAAACGTGTCAAGCAGCGGGATACCGAACTACAAAATTAGGAGAAGAAATGCCGCGCGTGCAGGGCCTTCCGAAACAACTGGAACTCTTCGAGGCTTCGAGGGAGATGTTTTGTCTCTGGACACGCCTCGAACACAGCTCGACACGCTTGCAAATTCTAAAACCACAGAACCATAGATTCGGTCTCGGTTTAGCTAGCCGATTAGCTAGTGATCAGCCGGTGGCCAGATTCGGTCTACACCATCCATTTCCAGTTCCAACATAGAGTTTGACGTGCCGCAACCTTCTCTCTTAAAGTTTGCGAGTCATCCAAATTATCGGAACCATTTTCTATTGTACTTCCATCTATTACAGGATGATACGATAGGTGGTAGAAAATATGCTCGGGTAGGATGACGGATTGATACTTCAATTGCCTCAATTGTTTGCTGCTGTGTTTCAATCCAATGGAACCGTGACTGACTTACTATGACAGCAATCCTCCACATTGCTGGAGGGAGGGGATTACTCTGTTTCTTCTTCTCCCTAGTGCTGAAATATTGGCATTGCATTCTAGTTCTTCCCCAGATCTCCGTCTGTATTTGCTTCGATGATGTATTGCTAGGAGATGTGGGTGGGTAGAGAAGGCCGAGAGCCCACATCGCTATCGCGTGGTGACACACGCTACGGCGGGACAATGGCGTTGAAGAAGTTGGACGCGCGCGAAGTCCAAGGAAATTGCAAATTGCCTGAAGATAGCGGGCAGGCAGGCAGGGTAGGGCAGGGTTGCAGTAGGGCGCAGCAGCTTCGGGAGCCAATTGGGTGGAGATGGGGCCGCTATTTCTAAGACAGCCGATCCAATGGCGGATGCATGAACTTGCCAGGGCTGCTAGGGTCTGCCAGGGTCAGACGGTAGACGCATTGAAAAGGAAACTTGGATCTAATTACGCGTCAGCTAACGGGGGTGACTTGACCTGCTGCCGCCGGCCACTTTTAGTTACCTTTAGTTTGGCAGTTGGCTAGCGCAGCTTGTCAAGTATCCCGAGATGGGACTACGGGTACTTCATCTTAGGCGCGTTCCTGTTCCATTTAAGCATCTAACATCTAGAGGTAAAGCCCTGCTGCCCCTCCTCGTCCTCCCGCTTTGATTGATCACGCCAGTATCGACGTGCATTGTTGCAGCACCTGGGCACCTGCACACACAGGACGGGAAGGCTCTTGTTCAATGTTACTTTTACCCAGCCCACCTGCACGTTGGTACGAGGGGAGAGGATCGTGGGTGGACGTTGCAACCTGGAGATTGTGTTATGTCTACTACCTATAACCTATGCATGCGCATTCTATTATATTCCTGTACGCGGCACGCAGCACTGCAGCACACTGCCCGGCTGCACTCACAGCTTGGCGATTTTCCACGGCCTCGACCTACTTTGGAAGTCGGGAGTTGAACAGCGAGAATGAAATACCCGCTGCCCGCTACTGCGCACGAGGCGTGAAAACATCGCCATCGTTTCCGTCGTACAATATTAACTTATTAGCTGCTTAGCCTAGGCGACATGAGATGGAAGTAGAATATGTAAAATAAGCGAAAAAGTAAAAAGGGGCTTAAGCTGATCATCAGCAGAGTTTGTGTCAAATGTCGCCCTTTGACATTCCATTGACATCTCCCTTTCTCTTATCCCCTTCTTTACATCATCGATGATCTCCTTTTCCTGGACAGACATAGGGAGCAAAAAGAATCAAGCTCAATGGAATTATGCGTTGTTGGATGTTAAAGCGCTTCGTGAGATTTCTATGTTCTCAAGGCTCTCACCAGCAGAAAAAATAGCTTGGCCCTGCACCATTTCCTAAAAAAGAGTGTCCAATATTGGCTACCCACCGCCGCTATGCCTCTCTTGCTCTAGTATCACGTAATTAGCCATCTCACCCTCGTCCACCCCACCCTCCTTCAAGCCCTCCCCCTGTACGGGCCCCTGATCATTGAACAGACTGATCAATAACGAGGCGCCCCTGGGTTCTAGTGCCTTGGCATCTTGAAAGCCCGACTCCTCTTTCCACACCTTTCCCTCGCACGTTTCCTCTTGTGTTGTTTCTCATTTACCCCCTTCAACCTGCCTCTCGCCCTCACCCTCCCCGTCTTTCGCTTTTTTCTCCCCTTCGCCGACCTCGTAAGGTGTATCTCTCGACGACGACAAGCCCTCGGCGCAGGTTATCTTATCCTCGGAGCCTTGACCCTCTCCTTTCTGACGACTCGCCCGTAGTCGACAGCCCGTCAAGGCCTCATGCATCGCTGAGAATCGCCCGTGCGATACCGTCCTAAACGCCATTACCATATAGCAACATATTTATTTTTGTTTTTAGCTGACGATTTATTCGTCGCGCCACTCTTTTGAACATACACAAACATATATCGAAATATAGCTTGTAAAACAAGGTGAGTTGACGAAGGGAGAAAAAGGGTATCATTGGGGCGATGGGAAGATTGGAGCGGAGTTTCTTGAACGACATTCCTCTATCTGAAGATCTCCCGTGGATCTCTTATGCGTCACTCATACTACGACGACAATGATCAAACATACTAACCTAATGTCTTTATAGCATCCACTCGTTGACATCTTGTCAAGTACATTCGTTCTAAATTATCCTGACATAGTAAGTTTGCCGAGTCACAGCTTGACCTCAGCACTTCAGGTGTGACTGACAACCTGTTAGTCACGCTTATACGCAACCATCTACCATCGCATTATACCACCTCAATTATAATCCAACGATTAGCCAATCCATATCGAATTGAAACTGGAATTAGACCGCGATGCATACCGTTCCATTGGTCGTAGCCGCCTTCGTGGCGGCCGCGTCACTAGCTAGCGCCGAGCCCGAAAACAGACCAAAGATTTACTTCCCTAGGCACGTCAAGAGGCAGTATACTAATCACACCATCACGAGCTCGGCGTCGCAGAGTATCCAGAGTGACTTGGCAGACTCCTCGTCGCAATCCTCCACGAAAAGGGATACGATATCCGATCTCTTGTCTAGTCTACTGGGGGGACTCGATCCCAGCGATTCGACGACCTCGACGACAACTTCTTCGAGCTCCTCGACCTCTTCGTCGACCTCAGGTGCCTCTTCAGGTGCCTCGTCGACGAGTTCGGCAACGTCAAGTGAATCTGACTCCACATCAGAAGCAACGTCCGAGACGGGTAGTAGCAGTGTTGGCAGCAGTGTTGGCTCGACGGGTTCAGTACCTCCGCTAATTGTCCTGCCGACGTTGAGCTTGGATCTTCCTACTTTACTGCCTACGGATTCCACTGTTACCGCTAACTCGACGGCGTCTTCCACTGGAACTTCGACGGGAACATCTGCAGCAACCTCTACGGGAACTGCCACTACCGACGCCACAACGACCGATGCAACAACAACTGCTGATACGACCACTGCTGATGCAACAACAACTGCTGACGTGACCACGACTCCTGACACGACGACTGCTAATGCCACCACTGACTCGTTAACTTCTGTGGCTACCGATTCTGCAACTGCTTCCCCGACTGATTCTACCGTTGTTTCTACGACATCCTCGGGTATTCTTCTCGCTCCTACTGGTGTTGTGACAACTAGCTCCGACTCGGCTATTGCTTCTTCGAGCTCGACTGGTGGACTTCTCGATGGCGTCACTAGCTTGGTTGGCGGAGTTACAAGCGCGGTAGGAGATGTTACCAGTGTCCTCCTCCCGTCCGCGACTGCGAATGCTACAGACTCAACCACCACTGTCGCATCCGACACCACTACGTCGCCTACCGATAGCGGACTCTTGCCAACGCTTTTCCCGTCAAGCACGTCATCATTCCCAGGTACTGCTCCGACAGCATCTTCAACTACGAGCTCAGAGACGCCCATCTTGACCCTGCCCCCTATTTTGGGTACAGGATCATCGTCGTCGTCTTATATCTCTACCCCAGTAGCGAACGTAACGGATTCTAGTACTACGATTATTGGAACTGGCAGTGTTACTAGCAGTGCCAGCGTGCCTTTGACGACATCAGGCACCCTAGTCCCCGGAAACTCTACTACATCACCCACCGAGGTTACTACTCCGCCTGTTTCTAGCGTCACAACGAACAGCACGGCCTCGCTTACGGATGTTCCTACTTCTGTTGCCACTCCCGAGTCTTCGACCGCCATTACTATCCCTTTGAATACTACTGTGCCACTTACAACAACTAGCACTCCCGTGTCAACTACTGTTGAATCTACAACTTTGGAAACACCCAGCAGTGTCGTGACCACCCCTCCTATTACGACTACTTCAACCACTACGTCAAAGCCTACATTTACCAGTGTTCCGGTTATTGGTACGATCACGGACTCGGAATCTTGGCTCCCGACAACCATTATTGTCCAGGCTTCAACTAGTACTATTAATACTGCCCAAACAGCTACCGAGACGGGTATTCCGACTTACCTGCCAAAGGCAATTACTCCTTGGACGGAACCGCCGGAGCAGCCCGAAGGCACGACACTCATCCAGATTTCCTTCCTCTATGGCGAAAACTACCAGCATCTCGTAGACGAGCCCTTGGCTGCTTCTCAGATGTTCGATCTTCTGCCTAAGGGACTTGCGCACGGTGGCGGGTTTGATGTAGACCAGGTTGTAATGTACAGCATCAAGCCGTACAACACCATTCAGCGCTATGGCTACATCACCTCGCAAGCTATGGTTTACTATCCTACCGAGGGTATTTCCCAATTGGCTGATGATATCGGCTACCCAACGACGCCATTGTATAATAATGGAAATCCCCTGGTGCGCAACCTGACGGGCGAGATTAACCCGGCGATCGGTATCATGCCCGGTTCCGTATTGGACGGCGATGGTAGTTCTACCAGTGGCAGCGGTGACAGCTCGACTGACTCTGGCTCGACTAACAACGATCCTTTTGACACACAGGGTCCAGGAGAGCAGACGACAAGCGCTCAGCAAGGAATGACTGCTGGTATCGCCGTGGGTGCTGCTAGTGTTGCTGGTGCCTATGGTGCTGCCATGTTCCTCATCGCTCGTCGTTACAAGCGCAAGAAGCAGAGACACCAGCGGAGCAGCTCTTTGACCTCACCATCCGAGATGCGACAAGCAGGAAGCCCAGCTCTGATGGGTGGTGCGTTGTTGAGTCGGGACTTTACCAGCAGCCCTGGTTATGGTGGAGTAGCGGGAAACACTCGCGACAGCCAAGGCAGTGGACGGAGCGGGATGAACAACTCGGCACGCACCGCAAACATTTCGGCGCCAGTTGCGGCTGAGAACTCTCTTGGCTGGAACTGAGCGAACGTATACGACTCACGTCACATCCGTTTCATTTTAGTTATAGTTCGATACCCATCCAGGAGGCCTCGCTTGTTTCGTACGGAAGCCACCGTGGGCGGCCTACCTAAGGAATTGCGACCTTGGGGTGAGGATTTCACTCAGGTTTCGTTGTGATTTACATTCTAAGATGGCTGGTTATTTATCAATGGGATATTTGAATCTACCGCCAAAAAACTAGTTACCAATCCTCGGCATCTACTCAAGGATCCAAGCCCACCTTTTGCTGGCGGGGATCTGATGGCCAGGTATTTTAATCTAATGCATTTATTTACGTTCCGAGCTGTGGGCCGGTGGGAGCGAGTCGGGGTTTGGTGTGGAAAGGTCCAGAGTGGTGGAACGTGTGTGTGTGAGCGAGCTGCTGAAAAAGAACAAGATGGACTCTAGAGGGCCCGCGGCGGCGACTTTGAATTGTACATTAACGACTGTCACGCCTGTTCCGAGTATGAACGTCTGGTTCGTGGTTCCGGTGCTGAAGGGAAGAAGCAATAAAAGAAGAAAAACCATGGAAAAGGGTCTTGTCAACCAAGAAAGCGGGCCCCTCTAGAGCCATTGTTGTGTTGTAATTTCGGGTCGATATATAACCTACCACGAATAGACGAAAAGAAAAATATTCAAATAATTCCAACGACTTTACGCTTCGTTACTATGCAACAATTAAAAAACTACTATTTTTAATATCAATGCTGGGAAAGCTGGGGTTGCGCGTCACTGGCTGTGCTTGATTTGTGAAAAGGGATGAAACAGAACCTTGATATTCTTTTTCATACCAGTCAAATCTTAATCGTGTAAGGTTTCGAGTTGGTTCTCTTCTATTTCAGTTCGTCGAAGTCAATCTCTGTTCGCCTATCGTATACCTTGAAGCCCATTATGTGCTAAGTGATTATCGGAACATAAAAGGCTTATATGTTCGGCAGACTCAAGTTGCATCGTCCGAATCATCCAGTCATTCAATGGTAAACTACGTTAGCTCGTCTAAACAATACAAAGTTCCATCTGATCTAGATGACTGAATAATTTACAACTACCAACCATCTTGTATGATGTAGGATGTGCTGTTGGTGATATCCAATGGTTCCATTCAGTGGTGCTAAATTTGATTCTGATAGGTTAGGTTGATAAGAGGTAGGTAGTAGCTACCGGTAAATCCCCGGGGTCATTAGAGCAGGAGCTTGGGAAATTAGACTACTGGCAACGAAGTCTGTCATCAACAACTTCACTTTTCTCCTCAACCTTCTCTTCTAGTATTGATGACACAGCATCGCAAGCCCCCTTATCGCGCCCCATTACCTTCAAAAATATTACCAAACTTAAACTACTGACTGTGCAGTCTCTTATAGCACAGTCAAAGAACCCTTTTTCCCACGTTTCCCTCACTCTACTTTATGCAACGAGAGTTTTCCGACATCCCACCACAGGTTCACACAGACAACACTCAGCACCCCCGACACTCCCAACAACATGGCCTTCAGCATCATGATCCAAATGGCCCAACCCACCATCCTGGGCTGCGACAACCGTTCGGCAACATGTCCCCACACTCCGCTGGACGCGACGTCGGCGCTGGCATCGACGCCGAAGGAATCAATCCCGACTCCCTCCAAGAGCGACTGCGCCGATTGAACGATACCAACGCCAAGCAGAATTCCACGCGCGATATCACTCTAGGCCAGCGCATATCCGAATATGAGAGCGCATTGACGCCAGCCGTACCACGACAACCTCTAGGCTTCAAAGTTATCAAACGCGCCGACGGTCAGCCTGGTAGTGTTCAGCTTACAGACTTCCCCAATGGTATGCATGCACTTTCTCTGTCCTGATATTGCGCACCACTTAGATGCAGTCTAACCCGATCGTAGAGATTCTAACGCACATTTTATCGCATCTGCATCCCGATTCGCACGCGTCCGTAGCCCTGGTATCAAAGCGTTTCTACACTTTGGTCACAACCCCTCATGCATGGCGCATGGCCTTCCAGCGATATTTCCCCGGAAATCTCGCGCTGGTAACGGCCGGGAAGCTTCATGGCGGTGTGTGGGATGAAGATGATTCGGATAGGGTGCGCTCGGATGTTCGACATTTTGCGCGCCTCACGCCGCGTGCCTCTTGGCGCAGCGAATACCTCCTACGAACTCGACTACTCCGTAGTCTTGTTAGAGGCAAGCCGGGATCGAGCTCGGGGGGCATCGGTTCTTCTTCAAGAAGCAGCCAGTCTGGCAAGAAAGCTAGTGCTGTCTTGACCTACAACACTAAGCTCCCGTCGGCGGTCACCAATGTCCATGCTACTTTTAAACCCAGTGGTAAAAAACCTCCTAGGGTAGTTCACGGCGCTGCCGACGTGGGCGTTGCCAGCGCCAGCGATCCTACCTGTGGCAAGGTTGAGAAGTGGGGTCTGGATGACCCTTTTGGTTTTGCTCAGCTGGACGAAGTTGTACCGCATATTCTGCCATACGGTATTGGCGAAGGCCCTGCGGCTGTTCCGAACGTTATGGACGTTAGTCAACCATATGGCCTGCTAGGTGGAGAAGGATTTCCTGGTGGTCGTGTCTTCTATCGTGCGAGTAGCGAATATCGGGGCAGGTATCTTGGTCAAGAGCCGGGGCTCGTCGAGGCTCACCCTGACATTCCGAAGATCCCAGAGCTCTCCGAAGGCATCTGCTCTGTTTGGATTGCCAAGTCAACATCCGTCCCTTATCTAACCCAAGCGTTGGTGGGAATTCTGACCGGCTCTTCTCTGGGCGTTGTCACCGCATATGCCATTGGTTATGATCCTTCTGGCCCGCGATACGCCCCGGGAGAGATAAGCGCTCGCTGGGTGCTCAGTCCAGGCGTGCCTATTATTGCGCTCAAGGTTGATGACAACTACAGCCAGAAGCGCAAGACGCTCAATCGAGTGTGGGCGGTTGCCCTGAACGCTTTAGGTGAGGTATACTACCTGGTGCAACCTCCGACTGCACCGATCAGCAAGGCGAAAACCGATGATAGTGTCAAGCTCGCATGGCACACAGGCCGGTCAACATATTGGCATCTGGTAGAAGCTACCAGAAGACAGGCACGCCCGGACGAGTCGGGTAAGAACGCAGTTCGCGGCGCCTATTCCCCGAGATCTCCTTCCACTAGCCTGGGATTGACTAAGGATCAAATGGCTGCGGAGGCTCGCGAGATCGAGAGGTTCCTGCGCTGGAAGCCAGCCCACTTCCGTAAGGTGTGTTACGGATGGGATATGCGTCGAAAACTTGAAGTGGACTTCGCAGGTGATGATGAGCACGGTGCTGGTGAGGCTGTGTTTATTATTAACTGCGGGTTGGAAGAGGATCAAACTCCAAGTATCAACCGATTCCAGCGAAGCATTACGAGTAAAATTCAGCTTGATACTGAATCTGCTGCTAGCGTAGAGCCCACTGGGGAGGTAGCTTCTGCTCCCTCTATATTTGGTGGCAGTAGCACTCGATCTACTTCTCCGAATTCGTCTAGCTCACCATTGCTTAAGCAGGTCTTGACAGCTTCAGGCAAATTGTCTTCGCCAGCTATCAGTAGTCCCATCAAGCCAGGTTTGGATGATTGGTGCGAGACCGTCCTTCACTCGAAAGAGTTCGTCAGCTGTCAGATAACTGCGACTGCCCTGGATACTTCGCAACTTGCTCTCATCACATCTTTTGAAGATCCCTTGAAAGATCCCGCCGGTTTCTCATCGAGTACCCCGTCTACACCCTCAGGACAGACACCATCGGATATTCCTGGGAGGCGAGCAAGATTCTTTGGAATAGGCACGAATAAAGGGAAGGTCCTACTTTGGAACGCGCGAGAAGCACATACGGGGGATGGTTTGCATCCTATCAGAATCATTCAGACGGAGTCACCTGAGATTTCGTGTCTGGCTCTATCAGCTCTCTACCTTGTGCATGGCGGTAGCGACGGCCTCGTCCAAGCTTGGGATCCCTTGGCATCTACGTTGGACCCGATTCGCACTATCAACTCGCGTTCTCCGAGCAGGATGCCTCGCCATTTGCTCACTGTAAACCCTGCATTGCGCACTACAAATTTCTCAGCTGTTGGTGCTATTTACTTGGATCCTGATCCGACTGTCCTCCATGGAATAGTAGCTTTCGGGACCTTTGTGCGTTATTGGGCATACAGTTCTTCAAATCATCCGACTGGCCGCAAGCGACGACAGCGTCACTCGGACGTACATGGCCGGGATACCGGTCGACGACATGGTGGTGGCGTCCAAGGCTACATCGCTGCCGAAGCTGCAGAACTGCGTAACGAGCAACAGCATCAGGCACGAGAACAAGCCCGCCTCCGCTCTCGCTTTGGAGTTGGCCTAGGCGATCTTACGGAAGAGGAAGCTCTACAGTACGCCGAGATAATGTCTCAGGAAGCTTTCCTAGCCGACGAGCAGCGCCGTGCAAGTGCTAGCGACACGGGTTCGGCTGCGGATTTCGATACGACGTCCAGTTCTGGTAGCACCGTTACCCCAGATCCCAGCGTGACCGGACCCAGTCCTTTAGTAGCTAGTTCGAGTGCGCGTAATGATGCGACGGACGAGAGCGACTACGAGCTCCAGATCCAAGCCGCGATCCGCCTATCTCTTATGGAGGGCGTGAACGACATGGGAACATCGCCAAGAGCTAGTAACTCCGGGGAATACGACATCCCGATCACGGTCAAGGGGAGGAGAGGCAAGAGGTCGTCGTCGAGCTCTCCGTCTTCAAGCCACACCCCGATCGTGAAGCGCGCCGAATCACCAGGCCCTGCAGCTGCTGCGGGTAGTTCGAACGCCGCCGAGGACGACGATCTGGAGTTTGCACTGCAGCTTAGCCTCGCGGAGGAAGAGAGCAGAAAGTCGAGCCTGGCTGTGGTGGATGCAGAGGAGGAGTTCCCGTCGCTTGGCGGGAGCGGGCTTGGGAAGGGCAAAGGAAGGGCTTGGTGATTTGAAGATGGCAGTCGTGCCATGTTCTCAGAAAAGGGAGGAGAGGGGCGAGTAGTCCCCGTTCTGGTGTGTGATTAGATATTGTTTGTTTGTTCACTTCTCGCCCTGTGTTCTGGGGCTTAATACGTTAGTTTGCTTTGCTTTTTCGTTGATCAATATTACTCTTTCAGTATTGAATTACATCGATGTTGATCGTGATGAATCTCGATGGTATATACCAAATTGCCTACCTATTATGCGTACTAAGAGAACTCTACTTAGAATAGGATATTGCTGATAGAGAGAACAAAGAGCGAGAATTGTTTCATGACAGGCGCTGTATAACAGTACGTTTAAAAGCCATTGTCATTCATTTCTATGTCATTACATCGAGGTGGCAAAGCTATCTGGCCCGAAGTAGCGCTTTCGCGCCGTATCTTACGGCCAACATATGTTGAGACTACGGGCAATATTCAGGTCAAGAATCACTTAAGCTTGAGCAATCATTGACATATAGCTAATATTTTTAACTCACAAAGAAAGTTTCTTAGATATAAACATCTCCTAGATATCTAGCTCGACGACTAGTTACTTATTAGAAGATAACGATAGCATTGTCAGGAAGCGAAGGCCAAGCTGATCATGAGAGCTTCGTGGCGCAGTGGAAGCGCGCCGAGCTCATAACCCGGAGGACCTCCGATCGAAACGGAGCGAAGCTATCATATTTTTTTCAAACCTCCTCTATAAATATTTAGTATAATATACCCGTTAAACGTAATATAGCGAGGGATTACATGTGTGATAAGCCAATCAATATATGAGAATCGAGTAAATCAGCATGAGATGTTGATGCCCTTGTTGTCCTGTATCTACACTGTCTTAGAAGCTATCGGCATTGGAGCTCGTCTCTGGGCCGCTGCGGAGGTGCAGTGACTTTACATGCACCGAAAGCCCTCATTTACGCCTCCCAGCTTAGGTGCCTATTTGCGAAGCCCGAAGCCCGTCGGTGAGTTATACCACGACCAGCATGTACATTACTTTACAATCTGGGTTACTCAATGCGAAAAGAACCTATCGGAAAGAGACCGAGTGACACGTTCATGACGTGCACGCTATATAACCACGTCACACTAGACAGCGTTAGTGAACAGTCGACAGGTCAAGTGTCATGTAACGACAAGAAGGTTGACCGAAGAACACTGCACCGCATGTGTGTAGCAACGCAATAGTCTACCTACCGAACCTCCAATGAGGCAACCTACCTACCTACCTATCTCCGCCCGACAACGACGCTCATGTTAACCTTATGCGTCAATCACAAGCGTAGCAGCACTTCTTCACATGCCCGCAACGTGACAGTAAAAGCGACGTCGCGGACATGTGGGCTCTTTCTGTTTCTCTTTGAGCCTCCCACCGAGACGAGGCTGGGGGAGGAGGAGCTCGGTCCCGAAAGCTACGACACGTACGTCGCAGCGCGCAGCGGGTCGAACAAGTGCCGGTCGGTGTGCCCAAAGAGGAATATTGAGACCGGGGGCACAGCGCCCCTAAGTGCCAGGGCGCTCGGGGCTTGCTGCCGGTGATAACGTCTAGAAAGTAAATACTCCGCGACGGAGCGTTTAGTATTTTTGCTACATCCCTAACTACCTAGGTACTTGGTTGACCGATGCATTTGGGCGGCGCATCATGCATCGGATGTATGCAGCGTGACAGGGCACGGGAGGATGCAGGGCAGGGGACGGAGGACGGAGAACGGGGGACGAGGGGCGGAGGGCTGGGGGACGGGACGGGAACGGCTCTGACAGGGTTGGCGGAGAATTCTCAATCTGTCCTTCTCGGCCGTAAAGGAAAAAGCAAGAACGGATGGCTTGGCAAGGATCGGTGAACAGTTACCTTTAGAGTATTTTGCAGCGCGGTGACTTGTGTAGGAGGCTGGTACGAAGGATTGCGAAACTTGGCAGGGTAGGGAACAACTGACTTCTATTCTACAAGCAACCTCTCGGCCGGTCAAGGAACCAACGACAACGTCTTCTCGGTTCTGACGTAGCAATTGGATTTCGCGAATGTTTCAAGGCCAAGAAAAAAAGACAGTTAATAACAACTGGACTGGGGTAGCTTAGAGAAAGATAGGGAAGTTTTGGTTATAAGTGACAAGTCACAAATTACTAGAGAGTACGACATGCAAAAAACCCCTGCGACGATCAGGTCAGGGTTGTTTTTTCTTCCTATCTTATGCTTGCCGTTCTCCATCCTCATCCCCCATCCCTTGAACCCCCACCTAACAGATAGGAGGTAGAAGGCAGGTTAGGTGTACCACGGTGACTTCATTTCCACGTCCCCCTTAAATCCTTTGACCCCCTCCCCCTAAACTCAGTGCCAACAGCACACAATAGGGGTTGGTTGTACCTGATCTGCCACCCAGGGTATCATAACGTCGTCATATGAACGATTGAAGCTATAGTCTGTAGTCTGTAATCTGTAATATTTTTATGTTTCTCTCGCAATCAATTGCCCAACCCACCAACTCCCCACAGCAATGCAGAAACAGGGTCCCCGGCTCCTTCGAAGAGCAAGGTAAGAAACCAAAAGAAACCTGGGTAGTAGTGTAACACAGGTAGGTAGTTCACAGCCAGAACAGCAGCGGGCCCAGACACCCAGCCCCAATAGCAACGCGGCTGAACCAACCGCACCTCAGCACCAACGCACCGTTCTCCTTATCCGGTGACCGTGACCCCGTAGCCGTCGGGATCGTCATGGCCGCGTTGTTATTACCACCACCACCACCACTACCAGCACTCGGCACGATGGTCGTAGTCGTCGCGTACGCGAACGGCGCGCCGAGGGTCCATGTCGACATGCCGACGCCAGCAGGCCCAATCGTCAGCGTGTGGCCGCCGATGACAGTGGTTAAAGCAGTGGATGCGCCAAGCCCGACGTGGAACGTCTTGCCGCTGATCTCCACGGCCGTGAGGCCCATCTGCGTGACCGTAGCGCCGCCCACGACCACGTACTTGGTCGCGGAGGGCGCTGCTGCCACCGCTGCCGCGCCGCCAATCACCATGCCGTGAACGATGACACCGGTAGGCGCGATCAGTACCGTCTCGCCGTCGATGACGGTCGTGATGGTGCTGCTGCCAGAGTCGGTGGAGTCGCCGTGCCCGTACGTGATAGTCGTGCCTTCGATGACGACCTTGTCTGTTCCGATGGCCGTGATCAGCTCTCCTCCCAGAACGGCTGTCTGCGTCGGCCCCGATCCCGATCCCGCGGCCGCGTGTAAAGTCTGGCTAGAGAAGATGATTCCCGTAGGCCCGAGCGTTATTGTCTGACCCCTGACTACCGCGACCGTTGATGTGGCTTCGATGGTGAAGACCGTGCCATCTATTGTTGCGACAGAGGGCCCATACACTACTTCTATACCTCCGACGGTAGTAGTGATTGGTGCGGCCGTAATAGGGGTGGGATTTGGATTAGATATAGGTGCAGCCACCGCCCCGGCGCCGGAGGGTGGCCGGGTGATAGTGACGCCAGCGCCAACCACCCTGGACGGCTCGATTGTGAATGTCTCGGTTCCCACGATCACGGTAGAGGTCTGCTGGGCCGGGTTGTCAGTAAATGTGTGATCATCTATTACCACTTCCCCTGGTTGAGCAATCACGGTTATCGGGGCTCCGCCTGCTTGATTGTTACCGCCCGCTGCTCCGCCTGCTTGGTTGCTACCACCAGCAGGCGGAGGTGGAGTCGGCGATGGAGTCGGCGACGACTTAGCTGAGTCGACATTAGAAGTAAGCATGCCGTAGTCAGGCGTCGATACCTCGGTCACTGCGCTGTCGTCTCCCGCCCCGGCCGTATTGTGGCTTGGCGGATCGGCTGGTGAACCGCCGTAGCTAGGTGGCGTCTCAGTTGGAAACACGACGGCCGGGTTCTTATCCGTCGTAGTAAAGGTAACCGTTTCTATTGGATCCGGGACGAGACCGTTCGCTGTGCTCGTCTGAGGCGCAGTTGTATGGATGAATGTGCAAGACTGGCCGGAACTGTCGCAGAGGGTGATTGTAAACCGGCCGGTTGGGGTCTCCTTGGGAGTACATGGTACTGGTATACTAATAGATGGATAAGGGGGGGTATAGTCAGCTGGATCTCCAGACCAGGTCGTAGTCGAGGTGTGAACGATGGAGTACGAAGTGACAACGACCTTACCGTCGTCCCGCGCCGGGCATTCACTCGTGGTGGTAGTAATAGCTACGGACGAACTAGAGGTCTCTGACGGAGGTATAAACGTTGTGAAAGTTGTGGGTAAAGACAGTGACGAGGCACTCGACGGGGCACTCGAGGTAGTGTTCCAGCCCCATGGTCTCGAAGTCGTATTGAAGACAAATGAGGAAGTTGTCGGGGGCAATAAAGTTATCACGCTTGCATCGCTAGTCGCGCCTGGTTGGATCCTTACCGGTGACGACGTGGGCAGCGAAAGCGTTGGTCTCCGTACCGTGGTGATGGTCCCTAAGTTGAACAAAGTCCACAAAATGTCGGATGTCGATGAATCGGGGGTGTCCCCCGATGATTCCACGACAACAGACGCATCGTTGATAGATGTTGTGGTGATCGAAGCTGAAATGGTATCTATAGATTCATGATATGCCTCTGAGCTCGGTGCCGTAAGACTGGGAGCTAGTATATCAAGCGAGCTAGTGATTACCACCGTTACTGACTCGTTGCGGGCTAGTATCTTCCCGTTGAAATGAGCAGGACGATACTCTATTACTTAGTTAATATTACAGGCATTTAAAAGGCGAGCGAGGTTCAACTAACCAGCGCCGACCAATTCCACGGCTTGACTTAGGGAGGCCACAACACAGAGCAGTGTCAGGATGACAAAGAGCATTTCGTGCCCAGAACGCAGGACGAGTACGATTGATGGCCCAATCTCTCACCCTCTGCCTACATGGGCATGTCTACTTGGAGAGGGAGCCGGCGTCTCGGTTTTACATCTGGAGGGAATTCGATATGGTTTTATTAAACAGCACATTACGTGTAGTATAGAACCGAGCCGAGACGCATAGCAACATCCCTACACGTATTGGCGAGGACGGCCGAACCGCGAGTTTTTATGTGAAGCGCCATGGCTCGGGTCTGTTAACTGGAACAAGGAGGGAGGTTCAGTGGCAGAAGTCGATGCGAGCTAAGACCTGTCGGTAAATGGCATTCAAGTACCGTAACGAGCTGGAAACACAAACACGGGACGTTTGGTGGTGAGTGGTCGCAAGAATATGAAATTGATTTGCAACCGTTTTGGGTATAAGCTGTGGGCCGATTCATTTGGGATGCCGCCTAATAAGGGGGAAAAATGCATATCCCCGGAAAAGAAGAAGCCTATACCACATAGGCCGCATAGGTAATATAAAGCTCTCGAAAGAGCCTGCGCCGCGCGGACCAGCGCTCATGCATTACATTGTATAGCAATGTCGATCTGATAACTCTGATCCGTAGACCGCGAGCTCTGTAGTCGATCGTCTTGTTCCGTTAGACCTTTGGCTGAAAAGTCGTGGTAGATTACGAAGTGCTGAGAGGCAATGCCAAAGTCTTCAGCTACGACTCCATGGAAAGAACTGCTGGTAGGAGGGCAGAGATCTAGACGTCTGACTAGGCGAGGTGGTGAAAAGGAGTGACGATCATTTAAATTGCCGGTTGAAGGCCAGATTGAGGTGGCCTGGTACCGTCCACAAGGGACCAGATAAGGATACTACCTTTGGAGGCAAATGCCGTATAGGTATTTGCTTACAGTAATTTTAATCTAATTTCACTGTTATTTTACAGTATGAGCCTGATATACTTACCTAAGCTTTACCCTGACCAGACTATCGGGAGCATGTTAGCTTTGGAGCTCGAACTTGAAGATCCTGATGTCTCTTTCGATAGATGGCGAGATGTCAGAACTTGATATCAAAAAGCCCGACGGCGACTAGAAAACCTTTACGAGCTCGATGACGCAAGTGTGTTTATAGGATCGCCATGAGGTAATTTGACAATTTAATAGTTTCGAACAGGGCTGCCAGGTGTTGTGGCTAAGCCCTATGGGATTCTGATCAGATAGCTGAGCTAGGTAATGAGTGCGGTAATGAGTGCCAGGAGTTGGGTGGAACACGGCGCTGCATCGCTTCCTATTACCAACTACGTATGGTGGCTGCGTAGTAGCATACTCGTTTGGACGGGCTCATAGGATAGGTCGGCCGAGAAATCCTCCCGCACTCCTATCGAGACTCGATACGTATTTCAAATCAACTTTCTTCCTGGTGATGGTTTATGAATTCGCAGGCGGTTTACAGGAAAGAAGCAGAGAAGTTGGGCAATATGTAGATCAGCAGAAGATAACATTCCCGTCATTCTGGTTTCTATGGGGGCCACAGAGATCATCCGATTTCTAGAAGAACAGGTCGGCGATCTGGAAGTCGGAGCGAACCTGACGCGATGCGGCATGGCATGTAAAAAGGACCATTGAATTTACAAATGCAGGTTTAGTGGAATCAATGTACCGAAAGGACCACGTTCTAGGGACATGCCCCCCTAGAATCCCGGACAGGTACCTCCGGCTTTCAGAGCAGTTGGGGAGTTAGGGCCAGAAGAGCGGGGATGGGGGGATGGTCTGGTGACGCCTGGAGCCATTGAAGGCTTCGGACTGGGGCACTGAACAAGACTGAGGTAGCGGATGGATTATTCATCGTACCGGACCCCACTGATCTCAAACATCGTTCTAACTCCCACGGATTCCTTCAAGTCGTCATAGGTTGATTTTGGAGTTTATTGATTTTATACGATGAATTTATCAAACCAAACCAAACGAAATGAAGTCAGATCAAATCCAACAATTATGCTGCTCTCTATGCGGCGCAATTCCTGGGCGCGAACGTAAACGTGAGCGTATACGCGTGTACAGTATTCCGCGGTACACGTCGGCTCGGTAAGCTGTTTATTATCGGCAGAAAAGGCTTCGTCGCCTTATTTACCCAAGCATGTTCAATTTACCAAAGTATTAACCGTATTCGGCCATCGCCCAGCTTTTTATGCGGTGATCATGAGATACCCAAAACTGCTTAAGTCGCTGTGCCATCTACTACCATAGTAGGCACCTACCTGGTACCTAAGGTACGCCGTACCCCATTAGGTAATACAAGGCGAAGAGGCGTAGGACTGCCGAAGAACCCATGGAGCCATGAGCCATGAGCGCAAGGACCGGCCTACTAGCTCTGTCCAGCTAACAAGCCGGTGGGCCAACGTTAGCCTTAAGTCCTGCGACGGACTTGTAGCAAAGATAGGAGAATATGCATTACTATCACAGCCCAAAAAGTCCCAGGCATCCCTAATCAGTTCAAATCCGAACGGTCCCAGTCCGTTGGGGATTTAGCTGCCGACAACTGGCATCGCGACACTACCGTTGTAAAGAGGTCTGGGGAACACTAGGCCGAGAAGCCACGCGAGACGGCGATAATGACAAAAACCTAGAACCGATACCGAAGCCACTCCCGTCTCCGCCTCTCTCCTGCATACTATGTACACATTGCCAGAGCCAGTCAGCCTGTCAATCTGTGAGCTGGCCACTGTAACATACGTGATAGCACGCGTATTGTACACACGTACTCCGAGTTACCTATGGGCCATGGCTGGTCATACCACTATCAATGTTTATGTAGACCGATCCCCTAATCATCCCAAAAGGGTCTCGTCTAATTACTTCCTACGGCGGCGGGCTGCGATTGGGTAGCTGGTAGGCTGCCAACTATGCCAGGTCCGGTGAGAGAGTTCTCCATGTTCCATGGCATGCAGGTAGCGTGGCCCTACCCCTGATAAACATCCCCGTCGCCTCCACTAACAAGACCATGTTGACTTGCATTTTAGCCACAAGGTACACACCCTGGCTCGCCTGGCCCTGTCTCGCGCAAATCAGTGCTACGTCGTAGGATAGCACGCTCCGTCGATCTGCGCTGGGCGTGGGCAGGGTATGGCATAGCATGGACCAAAGCAGCCATGGCATTGGGCGGTGCATGTAAAAATCGTTCATTAGATGTGCCCCGGCAGATCCCGCCATTGATGGAAATCCGCCTTGACTAGATGAAATTCGTCTGTTTTTTTCTCTTCTTCCCAACCAACCCACCCCCAAACCGGTTCAACAGTATTCTAGTCGTCGATTCGACTCCAGGTACATTGGCGGCGGCCTGAAAGCATCCATGATCACACGGAAACAGCATCGATTTTGATATTTGATGGATTTGGATCGAAATTGCTCCAACCTCTCTGCCAGCCTCATGAAGCTTGGAAAGGGAAATAGCTGGTGACCTCGCGCGTCTCCTTACGACAGCTGGGTTGGTGCGACCGCTGGACAATGTTGACGCATTTCGTCGCGATTATCGTCGGGACGTTGCTGGTACCCGATTTAGTCAAAGCCGACGACCTCAGCGCTCTATGGATCGAACCGTCTTTACAATGGCACGCCTACCCGATATTAGTGTGAGACGGACAAAATGTTAATTGTGATATAGGTACGGCATCGATGGCAATTGGTCCTCGATGGGGCTGTTTGTGGGGGAACCGGCCCAAGAGATCGACGTTACCGTGAGCACGAGCTTATCTGAGCTCTGGGTTGTTGAGACCGGCGGTTGTAGTCCGAGTAAGTGTAGCCAAGAGACGACATAGTCCAATTAGGGGCTTAAAATAGGTTGCTAACGTGTCTCAATAAGATGCCCTCTGCACTTCCGCTCGCGGCGGCGTTTTCGACACCAGCGCATCGCATAGTTGGTCGCCGCTCGGTGCGTGGCAGCTCGGGTTAGAGTATCTCGGGCTGGGAGGCAATGGAGACTACGGGATGGAAACGGTCGTCGTGTACGACAGCGTACGACGATGGCAGACGTCTTTCAACAAGCAAGTCGTTGCTGGCATTAATGAAACTGGTTATTACACCGGATTCTTTGGCCTAGGAATTACGCCTGGTCGGTTTAATGATGTCGTTGCCCAGAGTCCAATCGCCGCGTTAGTGGAGCAATCTGGTGTTATTCCAAGCCATAGCTATGGCTATACGGCTGGTGCATACTACGGTAGGTCCATGAACAATGTTATAATCACAAAAACATGTCCTAACTCTGATAGGTGGTGAGCGAGGGACCCCGTTGTCTCTAACTCTGGGTGGCTACGATGCCAATCGCTTCGAACCCCACGACATCAACTTTAGCCTCAATGCGAGCTCGAGGCAACCCGAAGTACTTGTGAGGGCAATCACTGCCTCGGTGTCCGATGCTGACAAAGCCCCAACCGAGTGGTCGACCCCTTCAATGCCGTTATTATCTTTCAACGAGTCTGTAACGGCTTTACTTGACAGCTCGACCCCTTATCTTTGGCTACCACAAACGATATGTGACCGTTTTGCTGCGAGCCTCAACCTCACGTGGAATGAGACGTTCGGCCTATATTTATTCTCGGACAACGATAATCTTGACCGATACCGCTCGTCGCCAGACCTCTCATTCACCTTCACGCTGTCGAGTGAGGACAATCGCGACAATTTTGGACAGCCTCTTGATGTTGCGGGAGTTGTGAATATTACGGTCTCTGCGAATGCCTTCATTCAAAATCTCCGTTATCCATTCATGAACTTAATCGAATACGGTGCACCAGCTGTGCCTTACTTCCCGTTGAAGCGTACCGAAGATGGCAACCGAGTTATCATCGGAAGAAGCTTCTTTCAGGAGGCCTACATCATTACGAATTATGAGACGAGTACTTTCTCGGTTCATAAAGCTAAGTTCCCGGAGAAGCCGCTTCGGGATACTTCTATCCAAACTATAGCAGCTTACGATCGCAGTCCCTATCCTGGACCACCTCCACAGGCTGATAACGATGGAGCGAGTCTCACTCAATCACAAATTATCGGTATGGCGATAGGGATTTGCTTCATAAGCATAGTAGCAATTGCTATATTTTTCATTGTTCGCCGGAGTAGGAGAAAGCATCGGGCAGCGGAGGCAGAAGACAATACTGAAGAGAACTTCAAAGACAAGGCCTCTACGTTGGAAACGTCTCCGCCTACGACTCCTGTAGCTCGCATGGTCTCGAAAATGTCCAGGAATTGCCAGGGTAAAAAGGTCAAGGCCATGAAGGGAGCGAGCCGTGAAGAACGCGAGGACAATAAGGACCTAGACGTATATGAATTTGCCGCAGACCAAAGCCACGAGCGCTACGAACTACCAGCACCGGAGCCTGTTGAGTTAGACGATACCATGATCAAGGAGGCGATGGACACCAGTAAGGTTGCACGCCGGACGAGTGGCTACGAGTTTGCGAAACAACAGCTGGAACGACAAAAGAAGGGACTGATGCCTGAGTATATCCCACGTGTGGTAGAAGCACCAGCCAAGTCATACCACAGCGTTAGCCCGACCGATGTTAGTCCGACGTCGCAGCAGTACCTAACCTCGAATCGTACTCTCGAGACGCCATCCCCAACATCTAGCCCGACCTACGACACTTTCAGCAACAACATTCCGTCACCCCTGAGTTCTCATAGCGATTGGACGAACAGAGTACCGGAATTTTACTCTCCTATAGGATTTGTTCCCGCTCAAACCCTCTCGCATTCCACCTCGAACCCGATTCTCACCGACGCGCCATCATCACCTTCGTCGCTGGATAGTCCTGGGACGTATTCACTCGCTCGTTCCGCCTCAACTACCGGATTTATGACATCGCATATACCACTGGCGCCGCCTCCCGCTTCGGTTCAGAGAGCGCCAATTGACGCATCCCGTGTGATCTGCCTCGGGCCGTTGCCGGATAATGTTCGCTTACCCAATCAGCCCCCTCCCCAGCCGACAATACCGGGGGTCCTCCACCTGGATGGCCAAGCAATCAATTACCCCCCTATGCCTCCCATTCCATCTACCGACGAATACTCTCACCGCACATCCCGCCGTGTGTCTACGGCCGACACATTAGGAAGCAACTACACCGTCGAGGAAGAAGCACGCCTAGCCGCAGTTCGCGAGGTCGCAGACACTTTCGGTCGTATAGACGGAGACGACCTTATACATATACCACAGCCGGCGTTGAAACGATACAGCTGGGAGGAACAATAATCCACTACTACTACTTACTTACCTTGTGACAATTTTGTGGACCATCTCGAAGATTTTACCATTTTAATCACCTGGACCGATACCTTTGCTTGACGCACCATTTTCTTTTACTCATATTAAACTTCTAACTATCTGTTACCCCTTACTTCTTTTTTTCGAGATATATATCCCGCGGTTACATCTATATACCAGCAACGGAGTTTCGGCGGACAGACACTTAAGGGATCTTTGGCTTTTTTTTACGTACTGACGGGCGCACGCTTGATGAAACGGCACGAGCGTGTTTAACCCTAGCGCATTGGGAAAGGCGTTGGGATTCGAAGGGTCGGTTACCTTATTTTGCGTCCCCCAATGTTAGAAGCGTCGACGAGATAGACGCTGCACATGCCGGGAATAAATATTTGTTGCTGTTTATAATAGGCGCGCGCAAGATGAGGAGAGGATAGAAGATTCCTGCTTCATTGCAATCCTACAAAACGGAACATGGAACTCTTACTTACAATACCGACATATATACCTAAATATAACGGCGAAACAAAGAGGGGGATATTCTAGGTGCCATGGGCCACGATGAGAGAGGAAAACGCCGAGATATATACCCAGGTGTTATGTCGGGTGTAGATAGCTAGCTCAGCTTAGGTAGACTCTGAGCTGTGTAGAAACGGAGCAGAAAATTAGATATATCTCTTCAAGCCAAAGGCTTTTCTTGCAGAATCCAGTGATTGTAGAAATTCTGTCCTCTTAGAATAATCAATGTTGCTCGTAATTTATATATACTCTATGGACTTTGAAACAGTGTAGTAAGTAAGTTTTCTGTATCTATCGCGGCTTTCATCCTTCCCTTTGGCTTATCTATCCGGTACTGAGACTCCAGGGTGCTGACTTCAACCATATTACGCACCATAGCCAAACCTCCGATACAGTTTCAAGATTCGGGGGGAGAGTGGCGTATTAGATATAGCCCAGATGAACAAACAGCCGTGTGGTGAGGATCACATGTGGCCATAAACTGACACCCCAAGAGAACAAGATAGAATCTCGGAGACGCAAAACAGTATACAAACTATCTACCTGTGAAACATGAAGTGGAAGAAAAAAAAAGATGATTGCTGGGGGCCAGATTCGAACTGGCGTCTCCGGTCAGGTCTACAACGCTACTCACTATAAATCTCCTCGCTGTGCTTGACATCCACACGGCTCGAACGTATGGCGTCTGCGCATCCGCGGTCCAGAAGATCCAAGTGAATGAACGTAGTCCCGTTTATCCCGGAAATCATACCACTAGACCACCCCAGGCTTGCACAGGCCTTGCATAGGCTTCTCGGTCGAGTGAAAGTTGGCCCTGCAACTTTGCAATATAAGCCCTTTCTTCGTGGCAATTAATCCTGGGGGGATTGGTTGTTTCTGCCACCGCCAAACAACTAGGTCAACTTCGGGAACGGCAAACGAATGAGGGACACGCCAGCTATCTAATAGGTGTAAGGGGGGCAAACTGCTGCTGGATGTGTCCGAGCACTCCTATAGGTTCCCTAGGTAGATACTGGCCACCCTTCGAGCCGAAACATCACACGTGGTAGGCTATACGGGCCGTAGACACCTCTCCTACTCTCTGCTACTATCGCGGTAGCCATAATCCGCCCCTTCCTTGGAATGACTAGATAATAAGCGCTATTATTATGTCCCAAGGCACATATGCTTCGCTGCCGCGCAAAGACAGGCGACGGGACGAGATCCAACTCATTGCCTTATGAGTCAAACTCGCAAAAGGTTATTATCAATACGTAGGAAGTAAGTATGGGTAGATGATAAGGGATAATACATAATTTTACATGTCAGACATATGGTAATGAGTCATCGGAAATTTTGTAGTTACGTATATGAAAGACCTCCTAGGAAGTTATACTATATGATGCTGTATCTACTCAACGTAAAGGGGTACGTGGAATGGTGCTCCTCGGCATTGGTAGTAGGTCGGGAGGCTCGAGCAGAACGTAAGAGAGGAAAACACCGACAATACGTCAAAAAATAGTAAGCATATAAAATACCTAAAGTATTCTTTAGTCACTATAGCACATGAAATCAATTCTCCATAGGTCATATATCTCTATTTAGCCTACCAACTACTTGGGCATGCTAACGGATACACTCCGAGACCTATGCTAACGCATTGATGCATAATGATGTCCATTAAAATCTGCATCTAGGAGGCCTTATCATGGTAGTCTCCTATATGCCTATCTGAAACAAACCTGCCAGAAGCGCATCACCAAACCTCCTCCCATACCGGATTTCTTGCATGGATCACCTTCCTAGCCGACTCGCGGTCGGGCACCAATCTTGCCATGACCAGACAGTCACAGATCGCGTTTCTCACCGCCTCGGGCATCTTGCCTGAGCTCCCGCAGATCATGATACACGCCCCCTTAAGGAGGAACTCGCAGACGAGCGGCGCCTGCTCGCGGATGCGGTCCTGCACGTAGATCTTTTCCTTCTGGTCGCGGGAGAAGGCGGTGACGACCTGGGCCCCCAGTTTGTTCCAGTCATCTTTGAAGTAGTAATCGGCATCTTGATTGCGCCCGCCGAAGAAGACCAGGGCATCTCCGGCTTGCAAGTCCTCGCGACGGTCCCAGAGGTGGGCGCGTATGGGCGCGATGCCGGTGCCCGGGCCAATTGCCAGCAGTGGCCTCTCATAGAATGGGGCATTAAAGGAATCATGTTCGTCAAGAGTTACGTTGATGATCGTACCAGGTTTTAGAGATGCCACGTATCGCGAACAGAGCCCCTGCCTCGTCTTTCGCAGCACCGTCTTATACTTCACCAACGCCACCAAAAGTTCCACTCGTGTAGCATCCGGCGTTTCGCTCTTAAGGAGTCGGCCTCCGCTCGCCGCACTGTATGAGCGACCACGCATGACAGGGAAGATTGAAGGGACGTGTTGGTAAGGGATCTTGACCGATGGGAAATCCTGGAGGACTTCTAGCATAGATCGGCGTGGCCGAGATGTGTAGTCGTAGAATTCGTCCGAAAGCCCGGGATTTGAGAACTCTCGGAGCCGCTCTCTGTGCAGAGGGTCGTCGGTGTAGAAAGCGATCTCTTCAAAGAATAGACGCTTCGGAATAGCAGTGATGTCATAGATGTTGAGGAGGAGTTGTCGTAGTGTAGAACGAGGGGGCGGGCAACAGTGCTTGAGGGTTGAAAATAACTTGTCTTGATGCCGAGCGTGATGCTCAAAGGTCAGATCGGCAACCTCTTGCCAACCCATGAGGTCGATTAGCGCTTGCACGTCTTGAGGGAAGTTTTTGGGAAATATGATCACTGCATCGCCAGGCGCGTAGTTGAGTAAGTCAGACTCCTCTTTTGCGGGACCCCGTCGTGCAGGAACATCGAACACCAAGTGACGAACATCCTGCCAGTGGGTGTCGGGAGTGATGCGGCGGTTTTCTCGCAAAATAGCATTCCATGCCCCAGGTATCGGAAGGAGGTCCGGTGGAGGAAGATTTTCCTCGACACAGCTCGAGCCGTCCAGGGAGTATTTAGAAGGGTGATCTTTCAGTACGTTCGGACGGTCTAGAATATTAATCCCACCCGGGTAATATTTCCTAGCTGTACCCTCTGATAGGCGAGCACTGTAGGTAGTACTACCGATAGAAAGTCTCTCCTGTTGCAGAGACCTATTCAAAAACTCCGACTCCGAGGCGGGCGTATCGACGTGACTGAAGAGAGCCGCGGTTCGGTCCAGCGTCGGTTTCTGGCTCGCGGCGTTGCCAGCTGACTTGGGACTAGCATTATCGGAATTTTCACCTAGTTTCTCGTCGCGATCAGGCATTGGCTCATCTGCAACACCCATATTGCCAGCTAGTTCTATCGTGAACTTGGGTGGAAGTTGCACATCTAGGGGTATAGGTGATACTCCCTCCGGTAAAGGATACTCCCTCAGAAGATGGGTACGAAGGCTATGTTCCCAGGACAGGAAAGTGCCGTCAATGCTGTAAGAGGTATTAGATCAGGACTGTAAGGACGTGCACGGCCGAGAAATATCAGGATGGAAAAGAAGTGACGAAGTACAAGTCCTGTAACGTGGAAGGTGTATAAGGAGTTTACTTACCCGTCTTCGTGACGCTCGTCAGCTTCCCCACGTGGGTAAAACTCGGTTGCGCCTAGCTGCTCGAGTCGTTTGTGAAGCTTTCTGGCGGCCCAGTTGTACCTGTAGAAACAAGAAACAAAATTATGAGTTACGGAAGTTGCACGGGTAACGATGATGTAAGTGGGGGAATGAGAGATAGTATGCGTACTTGGAATATGAACTGTCACCGAGACCAAAGGTGGTGAAGTTGACAGACCGTAGACAGTTGGGCGGTAGTCGTTTGCGGAGAAGACTTTTCCAGAACTTGAGAGCGTTCTGGGGTATCTCGCCCTGACCGGTGGTGGAAATGACAAAGATGGTCAAAGGGTATCGTGGTAAAAGGTTCTAAACAAGGCAGGTCTTGTTACCAGGAGGCCGCCGTTGCCCAGCAGGGACGCGTATGGTAGAACAGAAAGATTGGGCTGAGAGGCTAGAAGCAAGATGCAAATATGCAAGATGCAAGATGCAGGCATGCAAGATGTATGAGGCAAGAGGCAAGAGGCAAGGTACAAACAAGTAGAACGACCCTCAATCGCTACTAACTTGGATAAATTTTTAAATCTAGAACTACTAGGCAGAGCGAGTTGACGCATTGTCCCCCGTGCACGTTTGAAAATAAAAAATTGAAATCGTTGGGAACCAACTAAACTACATGCAAATTCTCGACTTACAAGTTCGACGTCGTTCATCTCGCAGGCCAACGTCTTGAAATGTAGCCTTTCGGCAAGCCGCTCGAGGTTACCGGCCAAATCTTGGCTATTCCCGGTCTCGGAGCCATATAGGATGAGTATGCGCCTATTATCGAGCTGTACAGCTTCATCTCTGCCGTCGGTAGATTTGGCAGAGTCATTGTGATGCTCCGTGGTCATACTGAATACACGTTAAAAAGGGTAGAAAGAAAACAAAAGTGAACTCGAGGAGCAAACAAGCAAGGATTTAAATCTAGGCTCGAGAAGATGAGATTGATAAGATAAGAGGACAGCCAGGATTAGGAACTCTATCCATAGATTTAAACAAGGAATTATGTCATATGTCATAAGTAGTGAATCTCAAATGGCTCCGACCTTATTATCCACCGATATGCATCTTATGTAAGTATCCAAGCTTACGTGTACTACGATGGCTGAAAAAGGGTACCGCGTATTGCGACCTAAGGTCAGGCCATCGAGGTCAGAACAAATGCGCTGTTCAAGGACACGACGTTGGGGCACACTTTGTGTAGTATGAAGATTCTGTCGAGTATCCACTTGTTAAAGCCGCAATCGCTCCTAAGCTCTGAATCACCAACGACGACTCCAGCTGTCTCGGCTGTCCAGTGCGCGGGGTGAGTGAGGACTTAAGCCCTAAGAAGTTGGGGAAGGGTTGAGACTATAGTTCTAACCTACATTTACATTTCATAGGGGCAGAGCTTTACTTTTGATACCTACCTAGGTACCTAGGTTCATAATGGATAAAATCCTTAAGGCGATCAGATGGAATTCACATGACAACTATCAAAGTTATCGATGAGCATAGCGGATCGACTACCAGGTTGATATCTTGGGTTTTCACCTTTAGGCGTGGCGCTAAATGGAGTTGTGAGTAATTATACGTGACTCATCAGGCGTTCATCGTATAAATGTGCGCATGTGCTGGTTCGAGGCATACGGGATAAGGCGGCGTATATGTGTATTAAAACATCGGGATACTTATATTAACTATGTCATAAATACAACACCAAGGAAGCTGTCAGGCGACTGGACAATAATCATCAGATATATGTCTCTGGAGCCGAGGCTGCAGAGTAACGTTGGGGTGATCTCTCGGTCGTGTGCATTTCTTGGGGTGCCGGTGCTGTGGTAAGGCTGCCTGTTTGGCCATACCTTATGCACGTAACAGGAGCTAGGAAGCTAGCACGTTTAGGTACCTTACCCAGCCTAAGACATTCGGCAAACCTCCAGGTTATGTGGACCAAATCCGATAAGTTTGCCTCCCCGTTGCCTAGTGTTTCCCTCAATGGAAATGCTAAAAGACATATAAATAAGAGAAAATAGCTACCTTATGGCATCCTATTTGATCGTTAAGGAACTAATAAGTGTAGAAAATATAATATAACTTAGTGGAAACTTCAAATATATAGCTAATTTAAAGGGTTTAATTTTGTTAGACTGATATCTTTTCAAGGTGCTGCACGTAAGGGGCGAAAATAGGGGGTTTGAACGCTCTCAGATCGTTCAATGTTTGAAGTAGGGGGTGTCGCCGTAGCAGAGCGGCTACGGGGTGCTCCTAGGAAGGACCCTGTCAAGCCCGCATCACTCAGTGGCTCGATCGTCAAAATCCCCGGAAACAAAAAAGTTTCTTTGAAGCTTCCAGAATGTTGACCAAGTCGTCCAGCTCTGAGCTATCACAATCAAAGAATAGTTCCAACAGTAATAACAAGGTGACGAAGCTGGTATAAGTGTGACAATGTGACTCATTAGCTCCTTGACCCCTTTCTGTGGCAAACCATGTGGCCATGCGCAATTGACGAACCATATCGGACTGTCCCTGAAATGCAAATGCAATTTTTTTTTCAGCTGGTAGATGCACAGGGGAGCAAGCATTGAGATGGCGTAATTTGCTGATTTCAATGCATCGCATTTTCTTTGGCGGATCCAATTTCGACTATCCACGCTACGTATCAGCATGTATTTAAATGTTCCTTTCCGCATCCTGGAAGGTTTAATAGTTCAGTCGTACATATATATAAATTAGAGATACGCATCTATGCGACATGCATATATTCTGCATTATGAGGTACTAAAATACCTGTTCGTATACCTGGAAGGCAACATTTTGGAGATGCATTTCGTGTTACAGATTCTCAGAGAAGGTTCGTGGTAATCTGAATAAGAATTAATACAGTAGGAAGCACGTGTATACCTCTATAAGGCGAGGTCATACACGGATGAAAAGTGAACAGCAAAACCTGCACAACGGTCATAATGTGCGTTGAATTTTCCATATTTGATAAATATAAATTTTTCCTAAGGTGACTACCATAATACTCCAAAAGACCTAAAGACAATACCTGTGCTAGATGTCATTACAATTAACATTCACTAGAACACATAGGTCCGCTATTTCTCTCTTTTAGATCTGAATTTAACCACCAAGGTAACGTGCTTTCCCTCACCTTGCAATCTTCCGCCTTTTGACCCTCGCCTCCAACAAATCCACATCGCCTTTCCATCTTTCACCTTGACACAACCATCACACCACCGCCTTGACTACCTGTTTTATCCACCTCCACCTCCACCTTCACGTCTTCCACCGACAATCTCTAGGGGATCTCAATACATAGCCTCGAACGTAAGCCTTCAATTTTTTTTTTTGAGAAACAAAAACTTGGATGTTACTATTTTGGGTCCTCCCCTAGCTAATAACGTTATTAGGTCGTGCACCAAAAGGGAACTTCTCAGTAATTGCATTTGGTAGCTACACCGCAGACCACAAGGTACGTACCCCCCAGCTCACCTTCTCCACTGCTTCTCCTTTTCTTGATTGGCCCATGCGCTCTTGCCAAGCACGTTTATATGCACTCCACCCACACCTGCCGTTGCCCTATCTTCTGTTCGTGACCCACACAAGAAACAACAACCCTTAAAAAATTCTGGCCGCGTCCAGACAACTGGTCTCTCTTCCATTTCTTCTTTACACCTCTCAAAACCATCAATTCTAATCGTTGTGTCACAAGTCGACCAAATCTCCCCAACTTCTTTCAATCTTCTCTAGGGCACGTAGCCACCCTATTCCTCCCCCGAAATTGTTCAAGAGTTCAATATTGAACCCGAAACCCGAACGTCCTCATCTTCCGTCAAGCCAATCAACCTATTCCCAACTAATCTCCCACCCAGATCTATCAACAACAATGGCCACCACTGTGGAGAAAGTTGTCGACGCTGCCGTCAACGACGTTACCAACGCTCTGAGCAATACCTCCCTCACCGGCAAGGACGAGAACAAGGATGCCGTCCATGCCAGTGCCGCCGAGGGTCGCCGTCTCTACATCGGCAACCTCGCCTATGCGACAAATGAGGGGGAGTTGAAAGAGTTCTTCAAGGGCTACCTTGTGTAAGTCTCACCGCCATGTCTTCACTATATTTTGCCAGCTTCACCCGGAACTTTACGCCGAAGGCAACACATTCGTAGAGTCGTGGGTTGCTTGCCTGTTGTTTGACTCAATCTATTTGATTGCCTTGTGCTACATCGGATTTCGTAATGCATCAAGCTTGCATTTCTTCCATCTCAGTTGGAGCCTAGCGACCAGGAATTAGCACTTCCTTTGACCGTCTTTTCAGCTTTTCTACACCAATACAACAATACCGTGCCTTGCTTTCCCAAGGCTGTAACCCATGAGGGATTCCGATGTGGAGCCATCACTAACATGATGTGATTTAGTGAATCCGTCTCTATTCCCAAGAACCCTCGCACCGACCGTCCCGTTGGATATGCCTTCGTCGATCTTTCCACCCCCACCGAGGCTGAGCGCGCCATCGCTGAGCTCTCCGGCAAGGAGATCCTCGAGCGCAAGGTCTCTGTCCAACTTGCTCGTACTCCCCAGCAGGCTGGTGAGAAGACCGAGGGAGCTACCAACGGTGACTCCGGAAATGAAGGTTCCCGACGCCGAGGTTCTGGCCGTGGCCGCGGTCGCGGTCGTGGCCGTGCTGGTCGCGCTGGCCGTGGCGGTCGATCTGTATGTTAAACCTGTATTCTGTACATATGTTGCGGTCTAGCTAATTGTGATATTAGGACGGTGGCAAGGACGATGCCCCTGCTACTGAGGCGGCCGCTGTCCCCGATTCCTCTGAGGTTCTACCTTTGACCGACATCACCAACAAGGTAGATACTGACAAGAGTGACAAGAACGCCAAGAAGGGCCCTGCTCGTGAGCGTCGCGAGCGTGGACCTCCTGCTGATGGCATCCCCTCCAAGAACAAGGTCATGGTCGCCAACCTGCCCTATGACCTGACTGAAGAGAAGGTGCGTTACAATCTCCCATCTAAATTAGCTGAATGTGCATTACTAACCCCATTATAGCTCAAGGACCTTTTCCAGGCCTACGAGCCTTCTTCGGCTAAGATCGCTCTCCGACCTATTCCTCGATTCATGATCAAGAAGCTCCAGGCTAGAGGTGAGCCCCGCAAGGGTCGTGGCTTCGGCTTCGTCACTCTTGCTTCGGAGGAGCTGCAGCAGAAGGCTGTCAACGAGATGAACGGCAAGGAGATTGAGGGTCGTGAGATCGCTGTCAAGGTTGCCATCGACAGCCCCGACAAGACCGATGAGGAAGCCAACATCCCCCACGAGACCGAGGCCAACGGCCAGGAGGCAGCCCCCGTTGCTGCTTAGATTGCCTAAACAATCTCCAAGATGTATCCGAACAATCATTCAATAACTTCACGGAAACATCAGACAAGACTTTTGTGTTGATCTTTGATGCGACAACAAAACGTTGGGGATGAGCGGTTTCTTCTTTTACCCATAGACACGAAATAACCAGGACAACATCAAGTATGGTTTCGGATACCGTCAGCAGTAACTGCGGTGGCTTAGGCTACCTGCATTTTTTCAGCAAACGCCCTCTGAGCCAACATGATGCAGTTTTTGGCACACTTATTAATTCACGAATGACAATTGACAAACCACCTTGCGAGCATTTTCACAAGTTTGTACACTAAGGTGGACACCGGAAGGGGAGGTGTTACGGTGGACTCGGAAAAGTTACTCGCAAGCGTAGAATAGAGATACGATCGATTATGGATTGATGCACTACGCACAAGCTGACTTTTTGAGATGACCTCCCTCATGTTATGATGAGAACCGTGACCTCTTGATATAATGCTATGATGATTGTAATGATTAAGGCTTTGAGTTCAGGTTTCTGGAAGGGGCCAAGTGTTTATGTTTACCTAATTTGCCTTCTCTGATATGCGAGTGTGCGTTCATGAATAAAAGTTGTGAATGAGGACTTTGATATTTCAAAAGCTGTATAATACGTGGCTGTGCTAATCCGGAACCCCTGAAATGCATAGGTCTAAACTTTCTAGAATGTGGCTAATAATGGTCGGTCCTCTTGGCCTCCGATATCCCTATTCTATCAATCTTGGTCAGTTTGATACCACGTAGATTATAAACTACCTGGTTCCTACTACCCATCCAACTACCAATACCGCCAATATTAATGGTTTTCTTCCCTTTCTTTTCGTCTTCGCAGTGACATCTCAATTGTTTACCTTTTAAGGGCTTTTGTCGCCGAATTGGCGCAAATATAGTTGCCCGCTATGGCCTCCAAAGCCATGTGGGAAGTCGATCCCGAAACTCGATCAAAGGTGCACACTTCCAGTCATTCAATAACTGTCGATACAACGCCGTAGTTGCTTGGTTTTCATATCGGTCGCTTGCTGACTATTAGCTTCCTCCCTTTAGCTCCTGGCAATCCAAAAGACGAATAACAACAACAACTGCTGCGACTGCAACGCGCCCAACCCGCAGTGGGCGTCCCCCAAGTTCGGCGTCTTCATCTGCCTCTCGTGCGCCGGCGTCCACCGCGGGCTGGGCGTCCACATCTCCTTCGTCCGGTCCGTCACCATGGACGCCTTTAAGCAGGCCGAGATCGAGCGCATGCGGCTCGGCGGCAATAAAGGGTGGCGGGCCTTCTTCGAGGCGCACGACGACACCCAGATGCGCGGCCTCGGCTGGGACGACGCGACCATCGCCGAGCGGTACAGCGGCGAGGCCGGCGAGGAGTGGAAGGAGCGGCTGAGCGCCAAGGTCGAGGGTAGGGACTACGTACCCGGCGAGCGCAAGAGCACGCCGCAGCCGGCGGCCGCTGTTGCGAAGCCGCCTCCGAGGCAGGG
>JAOXNQ010000004.1:56812-79966 GCA_028571165.1 Hypoxylon perforatum | reverse complement strand
GACGACAAGTACTTCGCGCGGCTGGGCGAGGAGAACGCGTCCCGGTCGGCGGACCTGCCGCCCAGCCAGGGAGGCAAGTACGCCGGGTTCGGAAACACGCCTGGGCCCGCGAAGGCGTCCAGTGGGGGAGGACTGCCGGATTTCACCGACGTGCAGAAGGATCCCGTGGCGGCGCTGACCAAGGGGTTCGGCTGGTTCACGACGACGGTGAGCAAGACGGCGAAGGGGTTCAACGACGACTTCATCCAGCCTACGGCTAAGCAGGTGAGTTACTAAATACAGCGCTCTCCAGCTACTAAGAGATGAAAGCATACAGCTACTAACTACGGCACGCAAAACCAGCTCTCAGAGTCGGATTTCGCAGCGCAGGCGAGGGCGGCGGCGGGGAACGTGGGGAAGGCGGCACAGGCCGGGGCGATGACGGCGCAGGACCGCTTCGCCAAGTTCGTCGAGGGGTCCGACGAGCACAGGCGGCAGCAGGCGCCGCTCGACGACAGCAAGAAGGACTTCTGGGACGACTTCTCGGCTGTTGCTGATCAACGGCACGGCACGGGCCCCAAGTACAGCTCCGTCGGCACGTCCGCCATGGGTCGCGGTAAGGGCCAGTCGGGTCCGACGGCTAAGAAGGACGACGAATGGGATGACTGGTAATTGTGAGACGGGTGAGCTTGGTAGAGGGGATGACTACGGCGTCAATTCTACGGCGGAGGGGAAATAGGACTGCATAGATAAATATCGTGTGTGGTACGGGACAGTCATGCCTTAGACGACAGATACGATGCTATGCTGTACAATAAAGACGCACTGGAGTTACGGGTTGCGCATATAACATTCATGTCTATTAAATTCGATGTATACGATCTATCTAGGATAGATGTCTTTGCAGTGCTTCTGAGGCTTGACAGAAGAGCTTATGGACCTGGGTATCTGCAATGCGTTATCTAACCCATGATTCTGCGATTTGGGATAATCTGTAACACCAAAGCGGCGGTTTTTAATCACATATGATTTCTTTTTCATCCAACGCTCACTATTTTTAGAGCGGAATTATTGTTCTGTAGGATTGTTGTAACTTAAGAGCATGGCCCATCATCACGTGGGGCTTGTTTGACCCGAGGTTTTTTTTTATTAAAGCTCGGCTATCGCCGGTCTCGGTCCGGATTTTCCTGCGTCATTGAACGGGAGCACAATAAGCTCCAATCTGAACTCCGTCCCCCTTTTCGCGATATTCCGAGTTCGCTTGAGCAGCAGCTACGACAATTCGCTATGTCTGCATTACGGATTCTCGTGCCCATCAAGCGGGTGATTGACTATGCGGTAAGCTTTTCAATTGGCAGGCGAGCCTTCGAGAATAGGTGCAAAAAAGACCAAGGACTAATGCGCGTGTATAGGTCAAACCGCGCGTTAACAAGGCCCAGACGGGCGTCGAGACGGCCGGCGTCAAGCACTCGATGAACCCATTCGACGAGCTCTCGGTCGAGGAGTCGGTGCGGATCCGCGAGAAGAAGTCGGCGCCCGGCGGCGTAGAAGATATCTGCGTGATCTCGGCGGGGCCCGCCAAGGCCGCAGACGTGCTGCGAACAGCGATGGCGATGGGCGCAGACCGCGCCATACACGTGGACGTCAAGGAAGGCGAGGATCTCGAGCCCCTAAGCGTGGCCAAACTTCTAAAAGCGACGGTGGAGAAGGAGAAGAGCAACCTGGTCATCCTCGGCAAGCAGAGCATTGATGATGATGCAGCGCAGACTGGTCAGATGCTAGCAGGATTGCTGGGCTGGCCCCAAGCCACGCAGGCGAGCAAGGTCACATTCGGCGAGGGCGACTCGGTCGAAGTCACTAAGGAGGTCGATGGTGGTGCCGAGACCGTGCGCGCGAAGCTGCCTATGGTCATCACGACGGATCTTAGACTCAACGAGCCCCGTTACGCGAGCTTACCAAATATCATGAAGGCCAAAAAGAAGCCACTCGTCAAGATGAGCTTAAGTGACCTGGGCGTAGCGAACGAGAGGAGGTTGAAGATTGTTAAAGTTACAGGTATGTTCATATACTTTTCACTAGAACCCATCTACTTTGTTTATGCGACGTGATCGTGCTGACTTCTGCTGCAGAACCCGCGCCGAGACAAGGTGGTGGCAAGGTTGAGGATGTAGATGGACTAATTTCAAAGCTGAAAGAACTTGGTGCATTATGAGGAAAACATAGTGGCTGCTATCTTATTTTGGGCATACCGAAGTTTACACCTACGAACTACCATTTATTGCATGTATGAAGCTTAGAGCTGCCCGATACACATTCATTGTTACCTGGTATTCACCTAGGTCAAGGAACAGTATTTATACCTGCCTATCAATG
Source organism: Hypoxylon perforatum (assembly GCA_028571165.1). Taxonomy (NCBI): domain Eukaryota; kingdom Fungi; phylum Ascomycota; class Sordariomycetes; order Xylariales; family Hypoxylaceae; genus Hypoxylon; species Hypoxylon perforatum. Next base: position 77,614 of record JAOXNQ010000004.1, on the reverse strand, counting down.
GTAGACAGGCTCCTTTCAGCCGGGGACTCCTTAGATAGTCCAGAAATAAGGAGCTGCCAGGTTAATACAATACAAATAAATTCATAGTTCCTAGCCTGTGTAGTGGGTTTCGATAAGCTATGGACCCTATCCGAGTATCTTACACGTTTCTATCATCAATCTCAATACCTACCTCCTAGGTACCTAGGTAATGACGTACGACTATAAGCTAAAGTCATGATATTCTGACTAAATATGCCTAAGGTTATTAGCAAAAGCAGGACGAGATTGCGAGCAGTCTTTTGCCGAACGAGACATGACGAAACCACCGAGTATTAGGTACAGAGTAGTAGAACCAATAGCGACAAGCTCCTCGAGAATATTTCCATGGTACAAATTAAACACATGTTTAATATCGAGATTCTTGGCTTAAGCAGGAGGTCAGGTGTGGGGTCGGATCTGGTTAACGTCACTGGATGATAGATGCTCTCATGTAATTTTTTCAATGCTTGCATGTCGCTGACGATGGAGAGGGTTACTACCTCCCTAGGTACCTGGGTAGTTGCATCGAGAGCCGAAAACGGCCTGGGTCCCGGCGGATGAGGATAAGGCTAGCGGGATGAATAGTGTGTAACCAGCTATTACAGCAGCTCTGATTGGGCTGGAGTGCCCTTAAGATATGGGGCGCATAGCTAGATCCATCGCTGGGGATTTCGGAAACCAGTCAGATCGCACAAGTCCAGGAATTGGTTACCCCACTAAGAAACATTTTCTTTCCCTTCCCTTTTAAAAAGTGACGGTATTCCCCTCCGTGCTTAGACCCTGGACTTATTTTTCACTATCTTCAAACCCCTTCTAACTCTAACCCGAGTTTGACCTATAATACCTTCGCCAATTCCAGTTGGAATCCAACTCAGTTGCCCTTATGAACGGGCCCTCACTTTTTACTTCACAGGTAAGCTAGTTGTCCTATTTGACTCCCGTTTGAACACAAACATATACCCTCCCATAACACATAGCACATAGCACATAGCACATAGCACACAACTACTTCACTCCCGGTTTCACTGTCCTACACCACTTTGATCTACCACAATGACGATACTTCTTTATTTCTCCTCAACTCTTAATTATCTAGCCATGACTTGTGCTAACCTCTTGTCCCTACAGGATTATATCTCTGGTCCGTTCAAGTCCACCAACTGACTCACCGCTTTCGACGCTAACACAAAATTAGACCACTTGTGGCGGGCTCTCTCCGCTTAGAGAGGCCATTGAATAATCTCTTTAGCTTTAACCTTTCTACCCTCAGACTTTGGAACACCATGTTCTCACGACTGGCCTTCAAGGCTGCGAAGCCTGCGGCATTCCGCGCCGCCGGCCTGTCGGCCAACACCCGATTCCTTTCCACCACCGGCTTCCTCGCCAATAACGCAGCCCTAGGAAGCAAGGGCAGACAGATGCCACAAACGCTGTCCCGTGCTACACAGCCAGCTTCAGGAATTGAGGCTACGCTTACCATTCGGGTATGTGGCACCTACCGAGAACCCTCGATAATTCTATACTGACCGAAGTTAAGGATGGCCCCATTTTCCACGGAACGGCTTTCGGGGCCAACTCGAATATTTCCGGCGAAGCCGTCTTTACCACCTCCCTAGTCGGCTACCCGGAGTCCATGACTGACCCCTCCTACCGCGGTCAGATCCTCGTCTTCACCCAACCGTTGATTGGAAACTACGGCGTCCCGTCCGCCGAGCGTGACGAGTGGAAATTGTTGAGACATTTCGAATCTCCCCATATCCAGTGCGCAGGAGTTGTTGTGGCGGATGTTGCTGAAAAGTACAGCCATTGGACTGCTGTGGAGAGTTTGGGCGATTGGTGCGCCCGGGAAGGCATTCCCGCCATCTCGGGTGTCGACACTCGTGCCATTGTCACCTACCTTCGAGAGCAGGGTTCTTCCCTTGCTAGAATTTCGGTTGGTGACGAGTACGACGCAGACGAGGATGAGAGCTATGTCGACCCTGGCCAGATTAACCTGGTCAAGCGGGTCAGCACCAAAGCTCCCTTCGTGGTGGAGGCTCACAACCCCAAGTACCACATCGCCCTGCTCGACTGTGGTGTCAAGGAGAACATCCTTCGAAGCTTGGTGAGCCGTGGGGCTAGCGTTACCGTCTTTCCCTACGACTTCAAGATCCAGAAGGTGGCAGACAACTTTGATGGTGTCTTCATCTCCAACGGACCTGGTGATCCGACCCATTGTCAGGCTACCGTACACAACCTCGGAGTGTTGATGGAGACCTCTCAAGTGCCTATAATGGGTATTTGCTTGGGACACCAGCTCTTGGCTTTGGCTACCGGAGCTCGAACCATCAAGCTGAAGTACGGTAACCGGGCTCACAATATCCCGGCCTTGGATATGACGACTGGCCAATGCCACATCACGAGCCAGAACCACGGTTATGCCGTCGATGCCAGCACGCTGTCGAGTGAGTGGAAGGAGTACTTCGTCAACCTCAACGACGGTAGCAACGAAGGTATGCGACACGTCTCTCGGCCGATCTTCTCCACCCAGTTCCACCCCGAAGCCAGGGGTGGCCCGATGGACAGCTCGTACTTGTTCGACAAGTACATCGAGGACGTGATGGCCTTCAAGTCGTGCCAGGCTGTTTACAAGGACAACCGCCCGTCTCAGTTCATGCTTGACATCCTGAGCAGGGAGCGGGTTGGCGTCCAGCCTGAGCCCCTGGCAAGTGCTGCTTAGGGCGATAACGCTTTTTGGGTGGTTGATATGTATCATTGATATTGGAAAACAGAATTGACGTATTATGGAGCATGATGTGCAATTACGGCAATAGGCACGCAACAGGGTTGATTTATGTCTTAAAAAATACTACCTGAATTGATTTGCAATATCTTGTTATATTGAGTTATCGGATATGGTGATTCGAAATGTAAAGATGTTGATATGTGAAATGAAATAACGGTGACATGTGAGGAATTACCCCTTTACATTGAACACTGGGGGGAGGCTTCGAATGAAATAAGCAGCGCAAGGTTTCCTGTTCTTCTTTTGTGCGTTTAACTATATCTGGTCCTAATTATTTTATTTGAAGACCCCTATATCAGCATATTATATCTTGTACGATCATAACGAGGCTGACAGCCATCCTGTAGTGCGCTGATTGCATACAGCTCGACACTCAGTCGTGTCATTTCTATTCTAGTTCATCAAATATTACCAACTGTTGTGTATACTCTCTACCTGATGCTGCTCGCCCTTCAGAACACGATAGTGACCGAATATCAAACTCCGTGTGTCACTGTTGAAACTATATAGTATCAGTGACACTATATGGTGGATGTATCAGGATATTAGACTCAGGCATTGCTTCGGACGAATTATGACTTACCCTTAATCCAGCCGTCCAGCTTTACGAGTAAATCGCCAAGATCGTGATATCTTTTACTGTGAGATGTATAATACGTGATCGGACTGTTTGTCTATAATAAGATCCTATTAGCCACCCAGCCACAATGCCTGTCTCCTGAATAGGGAGGCGATGGTGTTTCCGTCCGAATCTACACCCGCCACCGTTATTCACTATCTGCAAACTCTTCTGTCTCTGCCATGGTTTGACATTCCGGGGACGTATTTATATCCCTCGCTTGTCCTGTCCTCGCAAATTCTAGAAATGACTTACAGCATCCAAACCACACAACTCAATTCATTGATTTTAACTTATCTCATCTTTTTAAAGATTTAGCTATCTTCACTTGGGAAACTGTCCTAGCAGCACATTGGCATTCCATATCCATAATGAGTCGTTCTACAATCTTTATTGGTCCGGGTGGCCGTGTGATGAACATGTGTAGTGGCAACATGTATATCACAAGCCAGACCATAAACATGGACGATGACAATATGGAGATGACCGTTGAGAGCATTGGGCTTGAAGAAGTCGGCAATGCCAATCAGGAGGGCGAAGGTAGTGAACATACCGATGACAGAACGCAAACTGAGCAAGGACTAGCGAGCTCGCACCCGGGCTTCCCAAACTTCGTCATCGGCATCGCCGGCGCTCCCTCATCAGGGAAGACGACGCTCGCCGTCCTCCTGGAAATGACCATGAATAGATGCATCCACCAGCTGAATTCCGACCCAGAGGTCCGTCTTCCCCCCCAGAACGTCGTCATCCACCAGGACGACTACTACGACGGGGACCGCGACCGCATCCAGAACTGCGACTTCAAGCAGCTAGCAAAGGACATCGAGGCGGGCCCAGACCCCGTCACCTCTACCCCAAAAGAAGTGTCATACGGCGGATCGTCTTATCCTTATCTCTTCAACGGATCACTTCCTAGGGCCCGGGATGCACTGGATAAGCCCCATTTCAAGAATGCCAGGTGGGCCCTTGATAAAGCGACCGTTGCCATGCGCGATGGGCTAAATGACACTCTTCGCGATCACAAAGCGAAACTGGAGCTCGCTGGCGACCACGTCCGTATAGATACGGGTGGCTATCCCCAGAGGGTAGCGCGGCGCTTCACCATCGTCGAAGGCGAAACGCTGCTAGCACTGGATAAGTACTCAGGGGATGACCCTACGGAGTATTCCGGGCGGAGTCTGGAGGACCGGATGGACGTGGTTCTGGTCCTATGCCTCACGAAGGTAGAGGCGATAAAACGGCGTGTCGAGCAAGGCGATGAGACTCTGGAGCATTTCAATGCGGTTACTTGGTGCGCATCTAATTCCCCTCTTCTCCTACTATGCCCCTATTTTCTAAATCCTACACACCGAACCCGCTTACTTCGTCTCCCCTGAAAGACATCGTATTGATTGCAGCGTGATATATCTTCCAGGCCCAACTACGACCGCTACGACCGCTACGGCCGATCCTTCCCTACCGAAACCGACGTAGAGCGCGCCCGCGAACAGGGGGCGCGCAAACAGCGAAAGAAGAACGGGTTCGGCTGGGAGGTGCCGGACGAGTGGGAGTACGACGCGGCGCGAGGGCGCATCCACGTGCGCCCGGCGGCCGCAGCAGGCAACGCTGACGACACGCTGCTGTGGGCCGCGCATACCGTCGGCTGCGCGCTGGCCGAGAAACTTTTGAATCTGCACGATGCGACGCACGAGGCGGGCGAGCGGGCGGGGGATGAACTGAGGGTGTTTTTTTCGTGAAAATCGCATATGAAAGCAAGGGGGGGAAGGAGCGGTAATGAATGGAAGGATGATGTACACAGGAAGTTTTGGGAGTTTGGTGTATAATGAGTAGGGAGGTAGCTTGGCATTATCTCTATCCCTTCACCCATTTACTCATTTTCACGAGTAGAGTAATAGCAAAACATAGATATTTTTTTCTGTCAAAGTCAAGTCTATTGGCAATTGCTTTGCGCACTGGCTACTACCTAGGTACAACTGCCCAACTAATCAAGGTAGGCATTGGTTCTCTCGAGGCTCATACTCGCGCCTTTTCGCAGATACGGCCTTGTCCATCTCCTCTGATTCGGGTATTCTTTTTTTTCCTTGGTATAAATGCGTCCTGTTCTGCCTTGCCGAATGCTGTTTCCGTATTGTGCTCACTGTACTCCGGTCAATGCTCTTTTTGTAATTTTCGCGATATCCGTGCGTCCTGGATATGCGGGGAAAAGGGGGGCGCGCAGGATATGCGTCCCATGTACATCTAGTCTCGTAAGACCAAACAACTCACTCAAGTTACCTCGACTTCATTGCTGCCTGGCGCAACCTTCCATTCCGCCGTTAATATCGGCTGTAACCGTCTCTTCGACTACCTCTGTCGTCGCTACGGCGGCTGTAGCCGTTATGTCGACTGCCTCGATCATCTGCATAGCGGGAGCGGCTGTTGGGACCCGAGGCCGACGAACCTCCTGGGCGGAATCGATCACCACCTTTAGGGACGCCATGGAAGATGGGCATGCCGCCGTTGCGGCGAGGTCCACCACCTCCACCACCTCGGGGACCGCGACCAGAGAAACGCTCACGCCCACGTTCTCGCTGACGTTCACGCTCACGGTGAGGCGGACGAATACCTAAGAAAATCTCGGGACCTCTGTCAACGAGTAAGTCACCGTTCTCGAAGTAATAACGCTTGAATTCTTTTCCGTAGTCCTTCACTTCGTACTTGGTCTTCGCCGCTGCGATCGCGTCAAGTCGTCGCCGGGCTACGTCTTCCGAGACAGGTTGGTATGACACGGTAGGAAATGCGCGGGTTGGTAGACCGGATTGATCGACTCTTGTCATCCTGCCGGAGTGCATCCCAGCTCCGCGGTTCGCCTGAAACCCGCGAGGACCCGTGGGTGCGCCTTCGATTCCCGGAAACGGTCGCGAGGGTCCGGTAGGAATGGACGGTTTGCGCTCGGGCTCAGGTGCGGGGCCTCGGGAATCTTGTTTCATAGATGTCGCATTATCGAACTCCTCGAGGCTGACAGTCAAATTACCGTCGTCGTCATGAAGGTACGTGACTTCGTAGCGATTCGTCGCGCCACGGCCGCCAGTTGATGCCTGCTCCATATTCACCCATTCCCCAAAGCGCTCTGGCGGCATGAAGTCAACCCACAAAGCCTTGCGGTTGGTTTCGTCAGGCCAGATGCGGTTGTGCAAAGTGGTACGTACCCGTGATGCAGCAGATATAGTGCTGAACACTACAAATGCATGAGTGCGGATGGTGTCTAGGTAGAAGTCGACAATCGCAGATTCATCAATGGGAGTGCCTACCGGGGTGGCAAGATCCAAGAGGTGGTCCTGCACCGCCTGGGGTCGAAGAGGTCTCATGAAATTCTTAATGTACAATGCTGAAGTTGCCGGGTGGATGGATGGCTCCACGTCTCGCTCTACTTCGGTGGGATATGTGGTGTAAAGCTGCTCTGGAGAAGGAGGCTTATCTCCAAAGGGTTCTTCGGCGGTAGGCTGAGCATCGGTCATTGCGATGTCTGCGATGTGGCCATTCTGGTCTTTATGTTCATCTACTTCTCCATCCTTTGTACTGTCCGCCTCCGTCTCAGGAAGAGCTTGAGTTTCGTCAACTACTTGTGCCTTTGGAACCTCGGTCTCGTCAACGTTATCCGGAATGGGCTCTACCACTTGAGTTTCTTCGCTGGCCTCGTCTTGCTTAGCTCGCTTGCGTGCAACCTCGTGGGCAGATGGTGCAGGGCTCAAAGATCTTCGCTTTCGCTTTTGCGAATCCTGTATCACTTCAGCAGGCTGGGGAGATGTCGCGTCGGAGGAGGGTTGTGCTAAAGGGGCTTGGATTTCAGTGACAGTGGGTTCAGAAATATCTTGCGCTGCAGGTATGGCTTCAGCCTCGGCCTGCTCAGTTGGACTGTCGACATGGGTTGACTCTGCGGCTTCTTGAACTTCTGCGGATTCTTGTTGCTCCTGAGGCTCGTCAATGGCATCTTGAGTCTCGTTGGATAATTCATCCTGTGGCTGAGAGGCGTCATCTTCGTCTGCGGCAGCTTCCAGTGCCTCTAGGCGTGCTACCAAGTCGGCTTTGAGGCCGTTCTGAGGTTGGCCGAGACGCTTAAGTTCGGCTTTCAGGTCAACGACCTTGAGCTTGTTCCAGTCTGTAGCCATGCTATGCGACAAGGATAAGGTTACGCAGATTTGCACATCCCTTTGGTAAATGCAGAAGGCTGGCCGGGGACCAGAATGGGTGGCGGAAGATTAACAATCGGATGTGTTAGAGGGTGCGAAAATGTTGCCGATAAGGTTAGAGAACCTAGTCGCAACGAGAAAAGAAGTTGAGATGGAGAGGCAAATGGGCCAATGCAAGCTTATCTTATGTTATACAATAAGGAGAGAAGCCAAGCGCAAAATGGGAGCTTGTTCCAGTTTGAATTGTTGCGACAAAACTAGAATGCTGGCGAAAGTATGTAGAGACGAAGGGATGCAAAGATGCGGTGACTTGATCACGATGTCATTGGATTTCGGCGCCGATTTAAGTCTAAAGTTGGGCGGCACGCGTTGTCGCGATTTCGCAGTTGGCAATGGGCAAATTTCAAAGAAAGTAGGGTGAACAAATTAAAAATTCCGGCTACAGGAGCTTCCAGGAGTGGATACCTACTACCTCATAGGTCATAGCCCGTAAACCAGGTTGACCCAGGTACATCATACTAATCTTTAGTTACATGAGACGATATCTGCGCTATTCTGCTTTAAGACTAGCTTGGCCCACTAGCTAATTTTGGCAGTATTACACTGTTAGAGGACTTATTTATACTAGATACTGGCATTTTTGGTTAATTCGTACCTGATGCACGAATCTCAACCTATATCGCCTATAATTCAGCCGATACTCGTTCGGCAGGTACGACGTTATACGACGACTCCCAAAACACGTGGCAAGGCTTATGTCCATACAGAAGCGTGCAGCTACTGCTGGATGCGTGCGATGCGCACTTGAATTCTATCCCATTCTTAACATGACTGCAACCGACAAAGGCCCCTAATATCCTCCATAAGGTCGCTAGTCGCTGCATACGACTTCGCCGGAAACAGTTGTTTCTCATTGTCACGCGAAGATTCTCAGCACCTTATAGAGAATAGTATCTGCCCGTGCTCGGATCCTAGGCAGCATAATGGATTGTCCATAAGCCAGCCTTGGTTAAACAAAAAAATCACTCCAGGCTGGTGCTCTTGCTGTAGGAGGCCATACAACAAAAGCCCGTACTTGTTCTCAGTACCTTCTCAACTTTATGAATCCTCGCACCAATTTGATCATTTTCCGGAGACCCAGGACCAAAGTTTGATTGATGCAACCAAACTTTTCGCAATCCAAACATTTTTAACCTCTCATTTGCCTGTCTCGCAAATCATAGAGCACCCGTTTTCATAGCGGCCCTTGCAAAACTACCATTATGTCGCGAAGTGCATGGTTCGATGGCGCTTCGAGGGGTGATAAATCGCCGACCAGTTCCTCAAGCAAAGTCATTAGTGGCCGCGTTACCAAGCCTTTGACTGCGACCAAGGGACCAAAAAAGCCACCCGCCAATCTCCTTTATGAAGAAACTGATTCCGAGGATGACGATATAAGCAACCCTTTGGTACCTACCGCTCGGGAAATCGCAAGAGTCCAGGCGAGAATAGCAGCTCAACTGAATCGTGACAACGAAGACATCAGTTCCTCCGAGCCACGCTTTGGCGGAGTAGCCCTTGCCAAAGGGGCCAATGCTTCATGGGCAAAGGATCAAAAAGAATACGATGCTATCCAGAAGCAGAAGTCTAGACTGCCTGGAGGAGGAGGACCGCCTGGAGGAGGACCGCCTGGAGGAGGACCGCCTGGAGGGGCCGGTGGGCCCGGTGGAGGACCACCTAGTGATGGTGACGAAGACGAAGCTATATCACCAGACCACCTCTATGTGCCTGATGCTGACCGGCTCTTGCATGAATTTAAGATGGTTTCAAGAGGCGCAGAAGGAAAACGAGAGTCTTCTAGCGAAGACGCCAGCTCTCTAACAAGTCCGCTAAGTTCATTGTCTGACCCTCAAGATTTTGGCCCTGGCTACGACCCGGAGGACAAGTGGCGTTGGGAGCAAGTCTATTTGGACCTGATTTTGAAGGCGCGAGATGAATACTCGCTCATGCCGACGACTTGGCGAATGCATTTCCGAGGAGTCCCCTTACCCGATGGCTTGTTTTACTATCAGACCCGTAAAAGAAGTACCCGCCCGAGAATCTATGCGCATTCGGATAAATTTGAATTTCGAGGTACGTGTAACCTATCCTCGTCAGATCTCACTATGCTCATATTCTACAGGTGCTAAGACTCTGCGCTCGTTGATGCAGATGCACGAGCGGGTTCGTGAACGTCGTCGCATAGAGGCGTTCAAGCCGCCTATGGAACGTGTTACCCGCAGCATAAACGCGGCGATTCTGCCTCCGGATGAAGAGTATAGATATACCCTAAGTGGACGCGTCAGGAAAGAGCTTATGGATGCACTCCATTGGGCGGAGCTTGACGGAGACACTGCCAGGACGGCCGGCGTTATACCCAGCAACATCCAGATTCTCGAAATGGAAGACGAAGACAGACTGGAGATAGACTTGCACATTCAAAACGGGATGTTGAGGCAAGCTGGTCGATGGCGAGACATACTTAAAGTATTCCCTGAAGACCAGCGACCCCCGATACCGACGTTTTTCGCCTTCGTCATCTATAAGCATCTTCTGTTCATTGTCACGCTCGACGGGAACAAGGAGGATGCTGTGTGCCACGTCTCAATCCAACTAAACCTATCGGAGAAGAATCAAAGCCAGTGGAATGCCTTGGCCATCATGGTCACCATATGCTGGGCTCGTGACTTATTCGCGGACCTCATCAGAGTGCTAAGCGGACCAGGCGGTGCAACTAGCGGCGCGAAGCCTGGTGAAGAGGATAGCGACCCGGATGCCTAACAAGGAAAGAATATATATGGAAAGATAGAAATTAGCAGGGAGAGGATGATTATATTTTCTTTGTGTCGTCGAACACAGAAGTTTTGCTCACGGACGTGGAGAAAATTATTCGAGCATCAGGTACTTTTAGGAGGTCTTTTTTAGAGGATGTAATTTAACTCCGGTCTTAGATGCTTTGGGATCACATACAGTAACGCGGAAAACTAATATACCTCTTATTATCTCATTTTCATCAGCACAGAGACATGGTTATAGACTTGAGTATCGCAAGTAGTATCAACTCACCTCATCCCGATTCCTTTGTAGTTGAAGTTCTTATCGATAATTATTCAGAAATCCGGGGTACTGCGGGGCTGCCAAAATTAACCAACTGCTCCTCCAAAAATTTATGCCCCGCGACCTTCTCGACGTTCCATTTGGATTTTTTCATGCCTTTCATGCCGACGGCAAACGACCTACAAGATGACGAGTAGAACAAGGGGGCTTGGGACTGGCTTAGATGCCAGTGGGCCGCTGAAGGGTGAGTTACATATAACGCTTTTATTACTACACGGTTTACTTATATTCTCAATAGATATCCTAGAGATATGGCACGAACACCGAGCCGCCGTACTGTTTGCAACAACTTGTATCTTGGCCCTCGTTTGGTTCTATCTAGAATTACTTCCCCGAGACAAGATTGAGCCGACCAATCTAAAGCCCAATCAACAGGCCACAAGTTCTAAAATTCTCGAAGAGAAAATCGTTACAGGCGGAGAGAAGGCGAAAGACGTAGCGACTGGACCGCGGCGTATTAAAGGCGAACTACGGAGAACAGATAGCGCGCGGAAGAGTCTAGGCTTTGGTGAAGAAAGGCGCATACAAATACTTGTGTTCTACTCGTCCCTGACAGGAAATACGGAGAGAATCGCCAATGGCGCAGCCGAAGGTCTGGGGGCTTCGCTGGGAGAAGGCTATAACTCGCATAGTACCTTCTTGAAGCCCATCGTCTTAGACTTAGCCGAAGCAGACTACGACGAGTATTTTATTAGCACGCCGAAGCAGACCGAGGCGAACACTCCAGTTGAATATTTCTACCTCATATTACTACCTAGCTATAACATCGACTCCATCAACGATAACTTGCTCGAGCACATGAGAGAGACGCATCATGACTTTAGGATCGATACCGCTCCATTGTCAGGCATACTAGGTTATTCGGTTTTCGGTTTTGGCGACCGGGAGGGATGGCCTACTGAAGATGAAGGATTCTGTTTCCAGGCAAAGGAGGTTGACAAGTGGATGGCTAAACTCACGGGCCGAAAGAGAGCCTACCCCTTGGGTATGGCGGACACAAAACGGGAATTGAAAGAAAGGCTAGACGAGTGGATAGGCGGTGTCAAAGATATCATGGGCCTGGTCGCTCGCACCGGGTCATTAGGAGAGGGAGTACCCGGGAGCGGAGACGCGGTGGAAAGCGACGACGAATACGCCTCAGGCGAAGATGATGAAGAAGTCCTCGTGGATGAATCGTTGACAGCAAAAAAATCAAAGAGAAAAGAAAAACCTTCTAATATTGATGATGTTGAAGATCTAGGGAGAATCATGAAAGCTTCTCAGGCCGACTCGAAAGCAGCTAGCTCTGCGCCTGTTGCCGTGGACTTCACTACTTATACCAAATCAACATCGAAGAGACCGCCTCAAACCATCAAGGAGATGGTGCCCAAGAACTCGCCTACATACGCGTCCCTGACCAAACAAGGATACTCCATCGTAGGGTCGCATTCAGGGGTCAAGATCTGCAGGTGGACCAAGTCGGCCCTACGTGGCCGCGGGTCATGCTACAAGTTCTCATTCTACGGCATCGCGTCGCACCAGTGCATGGAGACGACACCTTCACTATCCTGCTCCAACAAGTGCGTGTTCTGCTGGCGACACGGCACGAACCCGGTGGGCACGACGTGGCGATGGGTGGTGGACCCACCCGAACTGATATTCGACGGCGTGAAAGCCGGCCACTACAAGAAGATCAAGATGCTAAGGGGGGTGCCCGGAGTGCGCGCGGAGCGCTTCGCCGAGGCCATGCGTATCCGTCACTGCGCGCTGAGCCTCGTCGGCGAGCCCATCTTCTACCCGCACATCAACGAGTTCCTCGCCATGCTGCACGGCGAGCGCATCTCGTCGTTCCTCGTGTGTAACGCGCAGCACCCGGACCAACTCGCGGCGCTTAAGGCTGTTACGCAACTATACGTGTCCATCGACGCCAGCAACAAGGAGTCGCTGCGCAAGATCGACCGCCCCCTGCACCGCGACTTCTGGGAGCGGTTCCAGCGCTGCCTGGAGATCCTGCGCGAGAAGCGATTCAAGCAGCGTACCGTGTTCCGGTTGACGCTCGTCAAGGGGTTCAATGTGGAGGACGAGGTTGAAGGGTACGCGGACCTCGTTGAAAAGGGCTTGCCGTGCTTCGTTGAGATCAAGGGCGTTACGTACTGCGGTACATCCAGCAGCGCCGGCGCCGGCCTTAGTATGGCAAATGTTCCGTTCTATGCGGAGGTCACTGAGTTCGTTGAGGCCTTGAATAAGAAGCTAAACGAGCGTGGCTTGAAGTACGGCATCGCGGCTGAACACGCGCATAGCTGCTGCGTGCTTATTGCCAGTGAACGGTTCAGGGTCGACGGCAAGTGGCACACTAGGATCGATTACCAGCGGTTCTTTGAATTGTTGGAAGAAAGGGGCGCGGATGGCGACTGGACGCCGGAAGAGTACATGGGCCCTGAGACGCCTGAGTGGGCGACCTGGGGTCAGGGTGGATTTGATCCTCGAGATACGAGAGTAGATCGGAAAGGGAGAAAGATTGAGGTTTAATCTGGGTTATAGATTTATCGATTCACAATCATAAGAGGCATTTACATATCAGGTTTTCGTACTGGATAAATCGTTAAAAGGATTCATGTTTCATCATTTGTCATTTGTCTATACCGGCCGCCAGACATCGTCGTAAAGTTGAAATGTACAAGCGGAGAGCCTTTCCCTAATTACCTAATGTTAAGGGATAGCAGCCGAAAGACGTTGTCGCTGCGGCTAGGAGAACTAAGAAGCCTACTAGCCGTACATTATCATACACACGGTATTTCATGCTGCTTTTGCGCATAATTACCTATCCAGGCCCCCCGTCTTTTTAATACCATGGGACCGCTCGATTGTGTTCTCGTGGCTGAATTTAAAACAACCCCAAGCCTAAGTCTGAGATTCCTTTTGTTGTGAGGAGGAGTGGAGGAGGGAGTACGTAGAATGGTGTTGGAGGAAGTGTCAAGAAACCCAACCTCTTAGTCTAGACCCGCTGTAGGTAAATCCGAGATGTTGACACCGGAAGTCAAATCGAGATCCTTGTCGTAGGCGATCATTTCTGCTAGGACGTCCAGTACTCGCTGCTGAAGGTTAGAAAGACATCTTGATTTATAGGGCAGAGGATTCTTACCTTTTCTACCGTCTTGTCATAGATGCCAATTAGGTCGCCTGGTTGCGGGTATACCTTAAGCGCCTTGTAGAATGCTAGCGCGGCGTCCACCGTTTTGGTTGCTGTAGATTGGGAAACCATGTTAGCACTCTTTCTATCCATCTTGCCATATCCTTGATAATGGGGTGTCTTGTCTCCTCCGCGATCATAACCGGACAAGCGACGAGGGCAACTCACGGTCCATTCCTAGGGTCTCGCCCTGTTGTACATGGGACATAAAGAACTGTTCCTTCTCATTGGTGCCAACGGGGAAACCCTCCTTAAGAGCCTCGTCGACGGCGCCGTGGATGTCCTCGCGCTTCTGCTTCGTCTCCATAGAGGCTACCTCCTTCTCTACACGCGCTCGCCGCCGCTCCTCTCGTCTAAGGTTTCGTCGGAAGTCGGGGTCTGCGCGTCGTTGGTAGTCGAAGTAGATCGCATATGCTAACAAGAAACACATGTTAGTTGATTTGTGGTTGGAGATAGAAAGATGGGTAAGGGATTAGAATAAGTGAATAAATACTGGCAATAGTGCTGCCTGGGTTGCTCCGTACTCTGCTTGTTGCTGCTGGAGGGGAATGGAGAAGGAGAATAAAGGTGACGTACCTACTAGACCTGTCGCTGCCGTTGCGGCTATCGACAGTACAGTACTTGTCTGGACCATCTTGACGGTTGTGGTTGTTTTGGGTTGTAACGAAGATTGGAGTAAAGACAAAGAATCAATTAGCTAAATGTGAGTTCTGCGACAATGATCAAAGTGGGAATCTGTGCCTAAGCGTAAGCTGGTCCCTTGTGTCTGCTGCATATGCAAGTTGAGAGAGAGCTTCAAGGTTGCTTTCCTAAAAGAGGCCTTTGATGATAGGGCAGCCTTTCCATTAATTTTTTTCAATGCAGCTAAGCTTCGATTTCACCGGCTGGCGGCCACTGACGTGCCTTGCCCACGCAAGACCCGAACTCCCTGTCATAGCGCTAAGCGATTATGGGCTCTAGCGTTATCCGCTATCAAATAAATCCGGCCGATTTGGAGATTCAGAGAGATACTTAGGTACGTGTGTCAGAACTCTGGCAATCGCATAATGCATGTACCTAATGGGGGAGTAGTTGAAGCAATTGATTGTCTGTGCCCGTCTGAGTCCACGTTTACTGGAACATCTTTTGTGAAGGGGCTGAATCATCTATATTGTAATGATAGGGTGATACGGTGTGGTGATATAAAGAAACACTCGTTTACTTGGCCTATCCACCTACTCCTTTTTTACGATCTTCCTTGACGAATGTTGTCGACCTTGTACCTAGAAACAACCGAATTAATCGCACTCGCTGTCTCGCGATTTGTCTTACAGTCAAACCTTCAAAATGTCTGAAGAGAGGGGCAAGATTTCGCTTCGTAGCGGCCCTAAGAGGAAAGCCCGTCCTACTATTAGTGCACCGCGTCAGATTTCAGATCCTATTCCCAATGATGGTGTTGCCGTGCCTCGTAGCACTGGCGGAAGGCCGGGAGCTGGCGGCCTACCACCACCACGACAGCGACCACCTCCTTCCACTGGCGGAAAGGTGAGTTCCAGTTCTACTGTTAAGGTCCGGGTCATATTGCTAACTTATGTCAGACAGGCGATCTTGTCAAGCGACGCTATTCAACCCGCTTCAATAACCTCCCTGCCGATTTCGATGCAACTAAGCCGCCGGTTCCATCTATGCCCAAGTTCGACTCGAAATACGATCAACCTGCATCGCGAGCTCGACCGCCACCTTCTCGCGACGGACCCCCTCCTTTAGGAGCACCTAGAAGCGGACCGCCGACTATCGACCCGAAAGCACTTAGAGACCCAAGATTGGTCCCCGATCAATACGTTTCGAACGTCCTTAGTGAGGCTACCGAAGACGAGATTAGGGACTACGAAGCTTCTTTGCGCAAACTAAAAGCCAGAGCGTCGGCAGACCTCCAGCAGAATGTCTACCAAAACCGGGCGCAGTTCATTAAGATTAGCAAAGAAGCTGAAAAGCTCAAATCAGAAATGCGCAGTCTGCGCAATTTATTCAAGGAGTTAGCCACGAATACCAACGCTCTTAGAGCTGCGTCTGGCAGTCACAGTTCCTCTGGGACCGGGGAGTTTTCGACAGGCCTTAGCAAAAGAGACAAGCGCAGCTCAGTAGCCGATAGAACCGCATTATGGAATTCTCAAATGCAAGCGCTTTACAAGA
Source organism: Hypoxylon perforatum (assembly GCA_028571165.1). Taxonomy (NCBI): domain Eukaryota; kingdom Fungi; phylum Ascomycota; class Sordariomycetes; order Xylariales; family Hypoxylaceae; genus Hypoxylon; species Hypoxylon perforatum. The sequence continues at coordinate 61,544 of JAOXNQ010000004.1, read as the reverse complement.
ACGTGGAAGGCTCCCAAAAATTCTTGCCGAATTCAATGGGCAGGCATGTTATTCAGCAGGCCGGAGCCTGGATCGAGCTCGACAATGCAACGTACAAGTCAAGACGGTCTATGTCGTTGTTCCTCCTTAATGATCATCTGCTTGTCGCCTCGCGTAAGAAGCGAAAGGTAGAAAATCCCAACGACACACGTGGCCCGCATACGAAGCTGGTCGCCGATCGTTGTTGGCCGTTGTTAGATGTTGAAGTAACCGATATGGCTGCTACAAGCGAGTCATACAGCGGCAGAAATAAGCTTGCAGACGCCATCATGGTACGAGGAGTCGGCCAAGAGTCTTTCATCTACAGGACGGAAAAACCAGAAGACCCTGAGAAGGCAACGCTGATTTTAAATATCAGAAAAGCAGTAGAGGAGCTTCGAAAGAACTTGCAGTCTGAGATGGAGGCCAACACAAAGGCCAAAGAAACCATCAACTACTTTGCTTCCCGAGACCCAGGTCTTCTGCAGAAGACAGAGCTGCTCGAGACCCTCTCCGACATTAAGGACATGCTAATCGAAGTAGATGGGAAACAACAGAATCTACGGTGGGTCGAGGGCCAAATGGATGAGCTCGACATCGACATTGCCCTTCAGAAGTTCGACCTGGCAGTTGACCGCGTCGAGAAGATGCAGAAACTAGCCCGTGGACTAAAGAATAACGTCATAGCTCAGGACTTCATCGATTTCAAAGTGGAGGAGCGATGCTCGAAATTGGCGGGACTGGTCATACGAGAGCTTATCCATTCGCACCAGCAGTCGCTCAAGACGAAGCGCAATGTCGAGTGGCTAAACAGGCTGGGATTTGAAGATCGTGCGAGAGAGGCATACCTCAAGGCTCGCGGTGATCTAATTCAAAAGCGATCAAGGTATGTTCCATGAGGATCCTTCATAGCGTGGATATGTGGATACTGACACGATACAGACAATGCATTTTTCAAGGTGATCTCCATCTCTACATCTGGCAGATCTCCTTCGTCTATTTCAGCACCATCAGAAACACAGTGAGCTGCTTCCAGAGCTGTTTCCCGCAGACGATGATGAGCGCGTGTGTGAAGTGGGCTAAGGAAGAAGTGGATGCATTTAACGTCATTTTGGCTAGACAACTGAGCAGCACGGAGAAGGATGGAGTAGTATGGCAACAGTGTATGGACCAGGCCAAGACCCATGCTAAAATGCTTGAAGAGGTGCAACTGGACTTCCGAGATCTGGTCGGCAGAGAAGTTCCTCAAAGTACAAGTTCGAATGGCCCTGTTGGTCTAGGGCTGACGTAGGTAGTTCTGGTGCTCCTACTGTACCTAAATAGCAGTTCAAACTACCTAGAAGCAAATGAAATGTGTGTTATAATCATACAAAATAACCTCAATAAGCCGAGCAACTAAAATGTTTATACCTATCAAAATATTGAAACTACCTAAAGTTATGCTTATATCGTGTCCCAAGAAAAAGGGGTAAGGGGAAGCTATGGGCTAGTGTGACGTATTACGGGGAGGTACGTACCTTTGGTGCAGGTTGCCCAGGTGCTACCCGTTAGGTACATATGCCCAGTACCCAAACTCCTTCGAAGGCCACGGGCCGATGCTATCATCTAACAAAGGAAAATTCCTAACATTGCAATCACCAGTGCTAATTCCTAGTCCCATACGCAACACGACCGACCTTTTGGCAACGAAGCTGATAGATATCGTTGGCGCAATTTTCGCGAAAAAGACGATTATTTTGTATTTCCCTTAGTTTTTACTTTAAGAAGCCTGTAACCTGCGACCGTGACGATACCCAGCTCACTTACTTAGCCCCACCCTTGAACCACCCACATCAAAGCAAAGGGCTACTGACTTGCGCTTCTCTTCCCGCCTTTCAAACGTCATCCCTATTCGGCCTGTCCGTTCACCTCGTGGCTTTATCGATTCCTTTCGCTAAGGTATTCAACAGCCACGTGCGATACCCTATTCAAACGACACAATACGAAAAACAACAGCAGACAACACCTTACAGCCCGACTTCGGTAGTCACCTGCGCTCGTCATCATCATGGATACCAACATGGAGGATGTCGGAAGGGTTCCCACCGATTTGGCACCGCCAGCGGAGCCGACTACCATCCCCACCCTCGACGGCTGGATCGAGAGCTTGATGAGCTGCAAGCAGCTTGCTGAGCGCGACGTTCAAAGACTTTGCGAGAAGGTAGGGTTGGGCAATAGATGTATCGCTGCGAATGTTTGTACTAATGTCCTATCAATCTAGGCGAGAGAAGTTTTGCAGGACGAGTCGAATGTCCAGCCAGTAGTATGTTTTATTCCGTGCCTCATCATTGTCGCTTTTGCTCATGTTTGCCTATTTAGAAATGCCCTGTCACGGTCTGTGGTGATATCCACGGTCAATTCCACGATTTGATGGAGCTATTCAAGATCGGCGGCCCGAACCCGGATACCAACTATCTATTTATGGGTGCGTTGTAGAAAGATGTGCCGAGTAAACATTTAGGAGGAATTTGTTATTAACAAACAGAATAGGTGATTACGTCGATCGAGGCTACTATTCCGTCGAAACGGTGACGCTGCTTGTCGCTCTCAAAATCCGCTACCCCCAACGCATCACCATTCTGCGTGGTAACCACGAATCCCGTCAGATCACCCAAGTCTACGGCTTCTACGACGAATGCCTCCGCAAGTACGGTAACGCCAACGTGTGGAAGTTCTTTACCGACCTCTTCGACTATCTTCCTCTAACCGCCCTTATCGACAACCAAATCTTCTGCCTCCACGGTGGTCTCTCGCCCAGCATCGACACTCTTGACAATATTAGGGCTCTCGACCGCATTCAGGAGGTCCCGCACGAGGGTCCTATGTGCGACCTTCTGTGGTCCGACCCCGACGACCGGTGCGGATGGGGAATTTCGCCCCGTGGTGCTGGTTACACCTTCGGCCAGGATATTTCGGAGGCATTCAACCATAACAATGGTCTGACTCTAATTGCCCGGGCCCATCAGCTGGTGATGGAAGGTTACAACTGGTCGCAAGACAGAAACGTGGTGACGATCTTCTCTGGTAAGTCGCACTACCACGGCTACAGCCTAGCCCAGTGAGGATCCTATGGAATAACCTGCTAACATGCGACTCCTTAGCACCCAACTACTGTTACCGGTGTGGTAACCAAGCAGCTATCATGGAAATTGACGAGCACTTGAAATACACCTTGTAAGTGGCCCATATCGAGACTTGGCGGCTCACGTGTCCATCAATTTTTGGAAATTTTGTGCTTACGATTTTCTGCAGCTTACAGTTTGACCCATGCCCACGGGCTGGCGAGCCGATGGTTTCCCGACGTAAGCAGATCCTCCCGAATCCCTTACCTGGTTTCTTTCCGCCCTGCCGTGCTGCCGTGCTGCCGTGCTACACTACGCCGCGCCTCGGCTCTGGAAATTGATGACATCAATACTAATTATTCCCGATAGGCACCCCAGACTACTTCCTGTAAGCTTCCGGCGGATCTTGACGCCGCGCCACAAGAAGAGTGCGAATTCAAGGTTTGGAGGTCTCGAAGAGATATGTATGAGCCTAGATCGCCACACCATCTTACCATTGCCGAAAGTTAGAAGACGATCTAGGGGGGTACATGGCCGCGGTGGTGGCAGCAAGCAACAATTCACACATGTACGACTAAGAAAAGCTGTCAGCGCCCACCCCTCGAATGTCAGTCAGCGGCCTTTCCGCTAGGCCGATCCCGATGCCGGTGCAGCGTTGCCGCCTAAGGGGCTTCTGACGAGGGGCGATATTGTCACGACGTCCATGTTTGATATCCCCATTTTGTCGGGACCAAGGGAAGATATGTCTTTTAAACAGTCCAATGCAGATTAGACGCCCTAAGCATTAGATTTTCTCATGAATAAGAGGGATTATGAAGAATTCCGTTTCGACCGTGTAACGAATCAACTTTGCTCGATCATGACATATGTTGAGAGACATATGTTGAGAAAGGTGTTTCAGTGCCGTGATGGGAAATGAAATCGATGTAATTGAAGAAAAATCAAAACATTGAAGTGAGGCTCGTGATATGTCCCAAGTGGGAATCAATTCTCGGTATACTATTCTCAGGAATATTTAGAAGATTGAAACAAGTATCTAACACTCGACCATAACCCCTTTCTCAGCATGTACATGTCAGCTAAAGGCTTCTAACGTTATTTCATAACGAGGTGAAATGTGTAACACAGGTGATTAAAAGTCATAATATATCAAGTGGTATACAAGAACTTGGAAAAAAATCTCTCCTCTTCACCTCTTTGCCTCCCCTTTTAAACCCCTTGAACTACATGGTCCGCGCGCGCTCTGCCTGCCTACTATACGTACAACTACTCTCGCCGCTGCGACTCCTCTCACTATCACTGCTATTGTTAGCGTCGCCGCCGGTGCTGTCGCCATTGCCGTTGCTCTCGTTGCTGCTCCGATTACTCTCTTCCCCGCTACCGCCGCTCATCATGAACTCGGCGTCGTCGGCAATATTACCACCATCGCCACCACCTACGATGCTGTAGACACCGTCGTCGTCATCGTTATTGCGACTGTTGCGGCTGTTGCGGCTGTTACGGTTGTTGTTTTTGTTATTACGTCCGCCCCACCGCGAGCCGCTGATACGCCGGCTCGCCGAGGAGAACCCCCAGCCGTCCAGCGCCCACGGCGCCAGAAGCGTCGAGATCGG
>JAOXNQ010000004.1:44620-56712 GCA_028571165.1 Hypoxylon perforatum | reverse complement strand
TAGAGGACATAGGAGAAGTGCGTACTCTGCCTGATATATACTGATTCTCGTTTGTAAGCTAACAGGCTTGGTAGCTCATGGAAGGTCTTATCCATCTGAATGGTCAATATTCGTCTGAGTTATTAGTTTGGCGTTCGGAGCCTGCTCGATTTAAGTATGAAAACAGATGGGTCAGAACAGGTGCCCAATCCCTCGTCCCGCCCCCGGAAGGCGTAGATGAAGACCTGGTGGAATTGGTCTGCTTTTGTTCGGCAACTAGGCATAATAGTCGTCCACGTTTAAAGGTTTTGTTGGACGAGGTAATGAGGAATCGAGAACAAAAAACGGCAGAACATTACAACAACAAACCCGAGGAACAGGACGAGTGGATAAGCCAGTTTTTGCATGAAACCTTAAATGATGCTGATACTAGAGTAGAGCCACCAGCGGATGAGCCACCAGCAGATGAACCACCAGCAGATGAGCCACCAAAAAATGACCCAGTTGAGAAGAGAAAGAGGGACGACTCAGATTCAGACTCAGGCTCAGGCCCAGGCAAGAAGAGAAAGAAGACTTGAACTTATACCCAGAAATTTATAAAAGGGAAAGCAAAAGGAAAAGAAAGCTGAGGGAGACAGCAATGTAATATTATATTAGTAAGGATATGTAAAATAGCTCAATAGCCGTTCTATAAAGATTAAAGATATAAAGGGGGGGTTCGAAAGTGAGATGAGGTAGAACAGTGTTGTTTGCAAGAAAGTTGCGGCTGGTGAAGTGATCTGCGCCACGTTCTTCGCTTACATCACCTAGTATGTATAGTACCTAGGTACATAGTTGTGAGCTTACTTACCGTGGCTGGTAAGCGATGACGACAACGCCTCCGAATGATTGGACGGAGATCCCTGTCGACCTTTAGAAAATACAGCTCCCCAAGAGAGCCAAGCCCGGGCCAGAGAAAGAAAACTAGCAGCCAGAAGAGACAGCTCCAGCCTCCTGAACGCCAAAATCCACGACAAATCATCCGTCCATACATATCGTACGTAGCCCCATCACACACACCATCACGAGAAATACGTCTGCCTAGAAGGGGAATCTCTAGTGATCTTTTTTGACTGCTGCTACTGCTACTGCGATACTTACTTCTCTTCCTCCTTTGTAGTTAATACTCCCGCGTCTCTCACGTTTCCGCTAGCTATCCGGTGCTTCGTGGTCGATCTATCAAACAGATCGAATCGAATTAATCAGTCGCGTCCCTACCTAAAGATCAGACGTCCTACCTACCCGACCGGGAGCCGCAAAGATGGACTTCTCCGACTCCTTGTACGCAGCCAATATCCCCCGACCCCGTCTCCCATCGCGATCGCAAAACGAGATGCATCATGCTGAAAAATAAATAAAATGAAGAAATGAAAGCGCTAACGTTAGCCCCCCCTCAACCGCAGCCGAATCGTCAACCTCGCCGTGGCCGTGATCATGGTGCTGGGCGGCATATCACAATTCTTTAGCAACTTCGGCTTGTACGTACCTATCTACCCTCTGAAATCTTCCCGCGGTCGTCGGCCGTCGCGCCCCCTACCCCTACCAGAGACCATAACTCGCTAACCCTCTGTTTTCCCCCTCTATCCAGCCAATCCGTCATCGTAGGCGCATACGTCCTGCTCTTCGGCCTGGCGACGGCGCTCCTCGAGTTCCAGATCCCGCCGCAGGTCGCGCGGTACGCGTCCTTCATGTTCTCCTTCGTCGGCCGCGGCCTCTTCTACGTGTTCATGGGCTCGATCCTGCTGAACAACGGCATCCTGCGCATCATCGCGGGCTCCATCGTCGCCATCGTCGGCCTCGCCTACGTTGTCCTCGAGTTCGTGCCCTCCGTCGAGCCCCCCGCCAACATGCGCGAGGCCGACCAGGGCTGGGGCGCTGAGCAGGTCTAGACTGGGGCATCATCCTCCCGCTTATCTGCGTAAGATAATCATCGATACTTACGAGGATGTCGACACCCGAACCGGACACTTGGTTGAGCTGAAAAGCCCTGTGTACCTGCACAAACTGACTGCTGTGAAGGGTGATTGTTTAAGTATCGGGACGCTGTAGGGAGAGGCGGTTAGTTGGTGATCGATAATTGTGTAACAAGGGCTAGATACCATATCTGTCAGAATTGGAGGGGAGAAATTGCGATTGGAGTGTGAGGAAGATTCCTTTATTTTAAACTCATTGCCAAATAAACCGTGATAGGTGGGACGGCTAGGTCCGGTGTTGGTGGTGTTGGACTGGCTTTGTACATGTACGAGTATAGAAAGTGTGGGAAATGTGTATGGATTTTCTACCGTGTAAGCGAGTTTTCCTAGGCTCGGATTGGGACGTGATAGAAGTACCGGACTCCAAAACGGAGTATCCTACCTGAAGCACTCAGATCTCTAAATGTATTTGCAGGATGTCATCATAGTAAGCATATTTTGTGTAACATCTTCCTCTTTATACCTAATGATCAGAGATTGGCACTCGGTGGTATATATTCTACGAATTTCTTGACTACTTTGAGTGGTCAAATAACTACTATATTGTTCTGATCCCATGATATAGGATTATGTCACCTATTTTTCTGGCCCTCCCATCCTCCCATACAGACTCTAAGCCATCCATGTACGCGGAACTCCATAGGATATTTCATTTTTTGAGGGCAGCATTGCCTACGCCATGGAAAAGGAGAAACTGATCCCAACGCAACGCAACGCAATATAGAACACCATCGCTGCTCCAGTCCTCGCCCATTTTCTCGAGCTCGCCAACGCCGAGCACATACGCTATGCAGTTTAAGAAGCAGGACCACCGGCGAAGCAACAGAAAACCCCAAACTGTTTATGCGCCCCTTATCCCCCTTGTATTTTCATTAGTTTCCCGTAGAGTAACCCCCAGTCATAATTCTTCATTAAAAAGGAACAGGACATAAATATCAATAAATAAGTATGAGAGTAGAGGAGTGGCTCTATCTTTGCAGAGCAGCCATTTCACGTTCTTTGGCGGCCAGCATTTGGCGCATACGTTCCGTTTCCTGTTGGAGCGCTGCCAGCCGATCGGCTTTCATTCTCTCGTCTTCAGCCGGGCTCTCCCGGGATCGGATGGCCGGCAAAGCGCTGGATGCGATTGACTGTAGGCTGGGGCTTGGTGGTGAAGTTAACATGGCCGCTGGAGACCGAAGGTGTAAAGACCTGGCCGTGTTATCGGATTCGGAGAAGTGGAGGCTTGCTTCGGATGCCGGGTTGAGAAGTGACTTGATTGAAGAAAGCCTCTTTGAAGTATCGTAAGTCAATTCACTAGGCGCGTACTCTGACTCAGTTCCAGAGAAGGATCGTTTTCGTCGGGAGGGTGAGAGGAACGAAGCAGGGGATAGAGATGATTGACGATCACTCAATGCCGAGATGGACGTCAGCGGTGCCAAGCGATTGTCGTCGGTGAGGGAATTGAGAACATTCATATGTTGCGGGTTATTAGTAGTATGGTATGCCATCAAATCGGAGGACAATATCGAAGTTGATCCTGGATTCGATCGAATCGGGTCGGGGAGTAGCGTAAGAGGGTGCTCGGTCTTTCGTCGTAGCCCGAGATTGACAGACCCATCTTCATTAACGGAGCCGCGCTCCAAATCGGGCTCGACATACTGACTCTGCTGTTCAATCGAATCGATTGAATCGATCGCCATCGCGTCTTCCACCTCGCCTTGATTTGCCGGTATTACACGTTTCCTTCTCTTGATCACTGACTTCTTCATAGTTACCGGTCGATGCACTCCGTGAAGTTTGTAGTATAACCCTGCCATAATTAGCAAATATCCCAAAGTAGAAATTCAGTTCTACACATACCACAGGCGTTACAAATGGTATGACCGGACTCGTCACGACGCCATAGAGGAGTTATCGTAGTGCCACAGTTCTGACAAGCAATGACTACGGTCGTATTGTCTTGAGCTGAAACCTGCTGCTGCGCATTTACATCAATTGGGGCCGGCCCATCATCTACTGGAGTTCCACTTCCATTGCTAGATGCCCGGTTTTGATTTTGGAGTTGAGCACTCTTCGCTACCCGGTTGTTGTACGCGGGACAACCACTACACCCTTCTGCGCCACCGGTACCATTGCATCGTCCCCCGCCAGGACACGATCCGTTAGGCATCTGATCCGCAGCCACGTACGTCGCTCCTGGAATGTTGGCCGATCCGGGTTGAGAGCAGGGGCCAGCGGTTGCCTTCTCGGGTGTTCTTTTCGTGGCAGTAGAGATAGTCGACGGCGGCCGCTTGAGATTCGTCGGGCGCGACGAATTCCGCGCCTTTAGATACAGGCCGCAAGCGTTGCAGATGGTAGCACCTTGGGGTGAGCGTCTCCACAGCGGCGTTCTCGTAGTGCCGCAGTTGCTGGGTTGGGATTAGAGCTTGTTCGAACACCTAGTTTGCTTGGCATGTAGGTAGTGTACTTACGTGCATACCTGGCCGGTGGAAGTCGAAGGAGATTTCGAGGATAACCAAGTGGAATCGAATGGAGAAGGACTCTTGGAATGCACACGCTCGGACCCTTGTATTGATGGACTGGGTGCATCTGAGAAATCACTCTGGCTTTGGGCTGCCGGACTTCTTGATCCAACAGAAGAAGCATTTTGGACGGATGTTGTCTCAGACGGTTGTGTTCCCTCTCTGGAGATGACTGGGCGTGCAGGAAGTGCGGTCCTCACAGAGTTCGGGTCCGACCTGGCCATTTTCGCAAACGGATGAGAAGTTATTTCCATCATCACTCCGGTCATTGGGATTCCTCCGAAGGATCTGGCTCCGGTGTAGGTGCTACGATCGTCGCGTACTTTTTCTCTCTCTCTTGGTCTGATGACATGGGAACTCAGGCCAGAGAAGAAGAAAAAGGGATTCTAGGGGAGGGGTAGTCGATGGATTGTCAGCGCCAGACACAATGCCGTGTTTGGTGATCCAGATATTGGCGGCTCAACGCGGACGGATGCAGGCCGGCCAGCAGCAGTTGGCTCAGGGTCCGTCGCAAGTTTGCTACAATATGTCGTGACTGCTCGTAATCCTTATTAGTATGGAACGACAGCCTGCAGCACCCTTTACGAAATCTACGCGGCCACGAATCGATTGCGCAGGAGATAGAAAGAGTGTATTATAAGAGACGGAGACGGAGACGAAGGCAACAATATGCCGAGACAGGGTGACGAATTGAGTTGAATACAATTGAGTTTGTAGTCAGGTGGTTAGAGACGGTAAGACGGGAACTTTGAGTCTATGGGGATTTCGGACGCAAGGGGCAATATTCCTCGAGGCTCGTGTGATTCCTCTCGTAGGGCCCCGGGTAGCATAGGTAGAAAGGTGTTAGGCGTCGTGTAGCGTATACACACTAGAGCATGTAGTGGAGTGACGAGGGTTGATTCTCTGACTGTTGAAAGCAAAGGCTGTTTTGCTTATGGATAAAGGCAATGGGCTGGAATCACGAGGTCTCGCCCTGACCCGCTTGCATAACCCTTTCTCGTAGTCGAGACCTCGGGAGACGGGCTTGCAAGTCCGCCACGTCGGGATTGATCCGTGGAGATAAGATCGGAGAGAGTTAAGAGATAGAAGCTGTCACAGGATTGGGGGGTGGTATGGGCGTTTGTGCGAGGGAGGGAGCCTCCGTCCGAGGTAAGTCTCGGAGATTCGAGACGAGATAATCTCAAGTGGGATTTCTCAAGAGTCAGGATTCAGGACTAATGAACCAAAGGACGGACATGAGTGATGGGCCAAGAAGGCTTCAGCTGGTACGTACGGTACCAAGTACCACCAGCACTTACACCGCATACGGTAATTGTAGCCACTGAAAGGCGCAGAGGACAGGGCATTGACAGGGTTCGAACAAGCCTGATGGGGTGGAACGGTAGGGGGAGTTCGTGCCCCTATAGGCTAACGTGGTCTAGCATGGTCTAGTGTGGGCTAGCGTGGACTAGCATGGATCTCTAAAAAAGATAAAAACTCACCCGGCTCAATGAGCAATAGGCGGATTATTATTAAATCGATTGCGATTGGCCCGAGGGAAAGATTAGATTTGATAGTACAACCCAGCCCAAGCTTCCAGGCACGACGTTACGGGGATCGGTCCTTACGGTACTCGCGGGCCTTCGCAAAAACCGTTCTTCTTTTTTCAAATACTCCCCCAATCATTGGCCCGTTTGCTTGCATGGCACATGTATTTGGGTGGTATCGGGGCTGCGTCGCCGGAAGGCGGTCTGTCAATTTATATATAAGATAGACTACATATGCATCTTTATATTCTGTAGATGATATGTGAGAGATGTCTATGATATGTAGGCGTTACTATCACCTGATTTCCGATTAATCAAAATCGAGTGGGTTCGGATTTGTTGTCGCTGGACTTGCAATGCGTCGGTACTTGGTGATACCATACCTTTGTGGCGGTCTAGGCTCTTTAGTCCTTTTTTTTCTTGTTCTCCCTTCGAGACCTGTCGGCTGCACATAGCCTAGGGTCGTACGTAGATGGTATGTTCCAACATCCGGAGGACGGCTGAGGCAAACGATAGTGGTATGTATCCGTATATACGCCTATCGGAGCAGATAGTCCTTGGCTAATAAATTACAGCAAGATTCAGGACATGTGCATACCTAATCCACCGACCAAGTCACATCTTGATCAGAAGGCCGATGTTGTGTTGGTCTTTTACATAATATGCCCTGCTTATGACGGAAGTGCTGACCTTTTTTTCTTCCCTTCTCCATGCCAAGCTTTTTTATCTCGACCCAGTGGATCTCCTTGCATGTGCAGAAAGCCGCAGGCTACCGTGGTACGTATCACCACCAGAAAAAAGAGGGGGGACACAGGAAGAGATCGGGCATAGATCCGTAGGAGCTGATAGGGGGTTACGTGTAGATGTCTAATAGATAGATAAGATTAAGGGAAGGATTGTGATATATTTTCCTTCTTGTGCCGTATCACGTAATATATCCATAGATTGATTGCCAGGAAAATTCTACTCCTGAGTTCGGAGTTTCAAAAAAAAAAAAAAGACATGTACCGTACATGAGTATCGCAAGGTACAGGTTGCAAATACAATCACTTTGATTGGACGGAGACGTGCATTGGCTGGAGCCGCCAGCAATCGCCCGGCTCCGTTCTAATGATGTCAGAACCCGAATATTTTGTTAGAGGATCCACGACCGCAAGCGAGAAGGGTCCGCGAAGGGTTCGCGGCCTCTAGTAATACACGACGATATAGTAATAGTCAAGTATAAAATCAATCAAGCAAAGATGGAATAATACTAGTTATTATTCTCTTAACATAAGTTATGTATGCATATTGTATGCCACAAAAGAGAATAACCTTACAATCTAAAAATAAGGGGTATCGGGGTATGAAGGCTTGCCAATCTCAACGGAAGAGTAAAAGACCAAACACCCCATGAACCAAGAATATGCATTCACCAATCTTTGCCTTGTATAACGCCCTCGCTCAAACCTCGCCCATGAGCTGTTCCCCCTCGTCCAACAACTCCGTCACCTTCTTCAAGTTGTCAATTAGGCTTCTGCCGAGGCCTACCAAGAGCAACTTCTCCGCATTGGCCGGTAGGCCTAGGTAGGTAGGCGGCTCGCGCTCTGGCAGCTTCTGGATCCATCCCATGAACTCTTGTTGCGACGTGCCAGACGGCACTACAAGGCTCGTTTCCTGTCCGTCCTTTTCAGATCCTTCAACCAGCTTGTGTCCAATTTCGAAGGCAGAGGGCGTGAGTGACTGGTTGACCAGTTCAGTCAGGCGGTTGTAATCGCCTTCGTCGTCAATCTTGCCGCCGTACGTCTCACGGACTAGGTAGCGAATCATCTCCCAGGGAATGTTCTGCGGGTTGATGTTCGTACGGCTTTGGGCCACGGACTCCACCCAGGTATCAATGATGAAGGCTGAGCATTCGTACTGTAATCAAGTCAGTCTAAGCTGTTATCAATAATGATTTCGTAGCGTAACTTACATCACTGTCGTTGAACTCCCAGAAGCCCTTCCATCCTAGGTTGGGAGCGTATCGTAGACGTTCCTGAACCACAGCGTGCAAGAAAGAAAGAAGTAGGTACAGCCTGTTGCGCTCTACGGGGCTCTTGGTAGCCCGGTCGGAGAGAGATAACATTGAGTCTTTCATATTGGCTCTCACACCGGCAGGTTGCTCGTACATGAGCACGCGAGAAGCACGTAGCAGGTTGACGGGAATCTTAGGACTGGCCTCCATGGACAGGAACAGCCTGAAGTCAGAGTGAGGATTAAGAGATTCCATGCGCTTCTCAAGAGACTGCAACCAAGTAGGCGCGAGATGGACGTTTTTGATGAGAACCCAAGATCCTACCTGTGCTGCATTGCTGATAGCTTTGTCGGCACTCGCAAGACTTTCGTTCGATCCCATAGCGATGTTGGTGCATCGGACGCGCGTCCTTTCGACCAAATTGTCCACCTTGTAACTGGCATCGAAACCTGGGCTCGAGACGAGCGAGATAGGGCGGGTCGGAGGAACTTGGCTGACAGTTTCCTTGAGGTCATCCACAATTTCAAAAAGTTCGCCTCCGAATATCGATGTTACGAATCGTTCCGCAGCGGGGACAAAACGGTCAAGACGGAAGAGCTTGACGAGGAGTAGCGAGAGGAGGCCTTGGTCAAACGGTTCGCTGTTGGAATCCCAGATTTGAGGCACGAAGTTTTCTGCGAACTCCTCCGTTAGGAATTTATCCCAGGCATCAGATGGCACCTGGTCAAGCTTGTCTTTTAATACGCCGAGTCGCTTAGCTCGAGTGAAAGTCTCGTCCTTGGCATCGATTTCGGTAGAGAGGTCTTTGCCCTCGATACGACCGTCGAGAATCACGTCGATCAGACCCTTATCCATCTTGTAAGGAGATGCTTGGGCGAGCAGCATGGCGAGAGTAATCCGGTCCTTCTGCAACAGACCCAAAGCAGTTCTCTTGAATGCGGTGACGAACAAGTCTTTGATAATGACGTCTCGGCGTTTGTTGAAGTCCTTCTCGCCCGCCAGGTTCTTATTGCCGTGGAGGACAGAATGGAAAATGTCGAGGAAGTATTGTAGCGAGAATTGGTAGAAGTGATTGAGGTAGTGAAGTTGCTCGAGCACAGCGAAGACAGCACTGCAGGATCGTGCGATGATGCTGTATTGTAATGTAATTTCCTCAACTTCGGCCATAACGCCCTCTGTGTTGCTCATCTTAGCAGTGATTTCTCCGGCTTCAGTCTTCAGAGTCTCAAGGGTTTCAATGACACGGTCATCATCGAGAATATTGCCACGAGACTCGTTTAGGGCCTGTAGAAGGCGTTTTTCGAGCTGCCGAAGATGCACCTTGAATTCGCCTTGGAGTTTGATGAGATTTGATCTTCTCTCATCGACATCTGGTCTCTCAGACTTTAGAACATCATTAAGGGACTGAGTCTGGAGACTGCTCTGCGTAACTGTGAAGTTGACAAAGGTGGTTCGAGAGCAGATATCCGGCGGGAACGTAGCCGAAGGATCTCTGGTAGATAGATAGATTTTGAATGCGGGAGAAAAGTCGATCTGCTGCTTGCCAAGCTGTATAAGCACACGACCACCGGTCTTCTGGTACTCCTTGTTGAGAACGTGATTGAGAATGGGATCCAGATGTTCAGCATCTTGGATAAGAATCGGGTTACCGAATCGGAGAGAACTTTCTAGTTGTTTCGTGAAGGAGTCGTCCAAGAAACTGGTCACTGTAAGGCGGCGATCCTTGCATTCGCGTTGAAGGAACTCGGTAACTCTGCCAGAAGGATCGATGATGAGCGGGTATCGGTTGAAGCGCTTGAGGACGATGGCGTTTTCTGTGCACAGGTCATCGACAGGCAGGGTATTTTCTTGCCAACCAAGTCGCTCATCGGCAGTGGATAAGTATTCCGTAACAGGATTATGGGGTTTGAAGTTGACGCCGGAAAGATGCAGCTGGTGCAGCCAGTCCTCCATCATCGATTTTCGGAAGGTCTGGTCGTACAGACCACTGTAAGCCAAGAACGCTGCAGCGACCAGGACATCTCCAACCAAAGTGCTGATTTGTGTTTCGAACGATTTGCTTCCGTCTTCCCAACGGGTACGCTCCGAAGAAAGACTGTCGAGAAGCCTGACACTTCGGTCAACCTTGAATTGGACACGAGACATCTCGGCTTTGATGGCTTGGGTCTCGCTGATGAGAGCTGCATATTCTGTCTTGTAAGTCGCGATGCTCTGCTCGAGACTGGTGATGGTGTTCTCGACAGCCTTGGCTTCGGCCTTTGTCTGGAGGGCCTGCTCTTCAAGTTGATCGACCTCCTCACGTAGAGGGCCGACTCGGTCAAGGATTTCGGAGTAGTTAACTTGTGCCTCTACCCATTGAACCAAGGGGCCGCAGGCTTTACTGGCACGGTTGACTTTCTCGTACGTGAATTCGGTGTTGTTTAGGAACTTGGTTCGCATCAACGTTCGCATAGCCTTAGTCATCTGTTTTTCGTTGTCGAAGTTGACAATGCTAGCAATGAAGTCGTCGCGGCGCACCACGACTTGGACGCCTTTCCAGTCGGCGATCTTGTGACCTAGCAATGTGCAAACAGATTCCATGGCAAGCCGCACACCTTGAGGCGGAGAGCCCATAGAACGGACTTCCGTCAAATGCTGTCTCTTGATATTGCTGACACTAGCTTTAGCTTCCTCGACAGCGGGTTCGGCTCTTGCCAGGTCGTTCAAGACGACCTCCTTGCGAGATGCAACTTCGGCTTCTTGTTTTTCAAGCGCTGCCTGGATCTGTAAGGATGTGCTCTTGCGCTGTTCAGCTTCTCGTTGGTCAGCAATCATGCGTTGCAATTTCTCGTTGGCCTCGGCGTCTTTTGCTTCGAGCTGAGTCTTCTTTTCAGCCAGGCTGACTCTGAGATCACGGACTTTCTCGACTGTATCCCTCAGCTTGTCAAGACCAACATTCAAGTGGCGCTGTTGCTCTTCCAGGTCTTCGCGCTTCTCATTATAGAGCTTGACGTATTGAGCAACGAAGTCCAGGAAGTGGCGTGGTGTGAGGAATGTGATCTTTCCTTGCTGTTTCTGGAGCTTGCTGTTGAATCGTTGGAGAGAGTAATGGATATAGACCATGGAGTTAACGATTGTTTCTCTGTGAGAAGGCGGCAAGTTAAGACCGCGGTAGGCAACAGGGATTGTGTCAGGAGCAGCGAAGTTAGGCTTGTCGAGGTCGATGGAGTGCGTCAGCTCGTTAGCCACTTGGAAGAGTGCCTGGTCAGACCAATCACCGAACCAGTTCAGGACGCAACGATTGAACAAGGCCGGACTGGTAGCAGCCTTGGAGGATAGACCGTCTTCAGGCGGGTTCATGGTGAAAACGACGTGCAAGTTCTTGACGATCTGCTGCGTGAACCACTTGTACAGCTCTTCTTGAGAATCCAGTAATAGACCTTGTCGCTGTGCACCCTCCTTACAAGCCGTCATTAAGGAGGCAAATTCGTCTCCTTCAAATAGACCAGGGACTTCGGCGTTGGCAAGTAGGGTGTTCATCCTTTCCAAGAAACCGGAATCAAGGACGTTAGATTCATCCATGATGAAGCAGATCTTCTCACCCTTGCAACCGCATCGGCGCAAGACTTCTCGGAGATCATCGTCGAAATCTTCTGCTGAGTATTTCCCGTGGACCTTGATCTGGAAAACTTTGAGACCGTTCATCCAAGCAACGAATCTTGAAAGTGTCGTCTTTCCACTTCCACTGACACCAATTAGAATAAGATGACCCTGTGGTTGTCTGAAAACACGGTCGATACGAAGGACGTGTTCAAGCACATCGTTGAATAGAATAAGGGGAACGTCCACCTCCTCTTCGCAAAAGGTCTTGAGTCGAGCCTTCACGAAGTCGCGCAATTGCTCTCGGTCAACCGGGACATAGTTCTTTGAAAGCCAGTTGGAGAACAAGATTGGGCCACCCAGTGCCTTGTCCTCTTCAATCGTTGGGAAGAAATCTAATGCAATTCGTCGAACGGCGTCGTCAGTCCATTTTCGCTCTTCCTCTGCGACTAGACGGTCCTGGAAGAGACGTAGTGCCTCGTGCGCCCAGATACGG
>JAOXNQ010000004.1:26353-44520 GCA_028571165.1 Hypoxylon perforatum | reverse complement strand
CGTCAGTCCATTTTCGCTCTTCCTCTGCGACTAGACGGTCCTGGAAGAGACGTAGTGCCTCGTGCGCCCAGATACGGATCAGTCCTTCGATAGAAAGGGTTTCTAGAGGACGAATGGCCTCGTATACACCACGTACCCATCTTGTCAATTCACGAGGACTGTATACGTAATGCGGTTGGATCTTAGGCGTGAAGCGTTGTTGAGATTCTAGGTAGAACCGAACCATCGCTTGAGTAAGGGGTTCGGCGTATCCACGTAGTGCTGGGATAATCTTGAGGACCGCCGAGTTGAAAGTGCCATAAATCTGCTGCAGCGACAGCTCGCCGGGATAATCAACCATAATAAGCGGGGCATGTCTCAGGAACCTGGCGCCCATGGCGGTACGACCAGCATCCGTTGGAGGGTTGCAGGCACCGACGAATTGAATTCGATCAAGGGTCACCCAAGATTTGTCAGATGTTCTCCAGAAACCATTGTGTTCAACTAGCTGACGAAGGAAGGATATGGCTCGCTGAGTGCCGTATTTGTCTGGTGCTGGCAAGTTGATTTCATCACAGAAGATGACAAGCCATCGTCCAATCTGGGTTGGCGACAGCATGACACCGTTCAGAGTCTTCTTGTACTCGCAATATTGCTCGAAGGTCTTAATGAGCAGGTCAGGTGTAGTGGCGCTAGAGAAGTTGAGGCCGACAACCTCCATATTTGGCAGTTTTCGAAGAGCGCTGAACAGAGTCATTGTTTTACCCGAACCAGGTGGTCCGCAAAGCAAAAGTGGCTTGTGTTCGGCAAGCCAAGAATAAAGTACGTCTTCGTGACGAACAGTATCCAGAGTAGGAATGACAACGTCCGTTTGTGTGATCGAATGCGTGTTGACTTCAATCGTGGGAACCTGGTTCTGCCACGGCGTCCATTCAGCTCTAGGAAGATCGACGTCGAAGTCAATAAGAGAGCTAGTGCCATCAAGCGGGGGTGATCCAAAGCTCGCAAGGGCTCCAACATTGTCTCCAAATGCCTTGCGATCATTGAGTGGGCAGTCACCAGTCAATGCCCAGACTAAAGCGAGCAGTAATTTTTTGGCGACATATGCTTCGATCTGCTCGGGGTCTAGAGGGAAATCAACATGCGCTGCGTTGTACTCGATAATGTCTCGAACAGCCTTGTTTAGCAATGAGAATAGCGTTGTAAGAACACGAGCAATAGTAAACTCCATGATGTGGTTGTATGATTCCGCTTGCTTGAGGGCTGCAAGAATGAAGTCGTCCGTAGTAAAGTAGGCGTTTAGTAGATCAGCAACTTGGCTCTGGATCTGGAGAGCCTTCGCGGGACTCTGGCCAGCAGCAGCGGCATCTTCGTCCAAGTCCTCGAATGCAACAGTCCTAAGAGTCTCCAAGTAATTGGTGACCATCATGTTTGGAGTGACGGTGTCCTCGCTGAACCAAACCATACCACAACGACTGACAGTGGCCAAGGTAGCGTACTTCAGAGTCTCGACTTCGAACATGATTCGGACATTGGCTGGCAGATTGAGACGCTCACCATTAGGAAGTGTGAGTAGCTTGTTGTCATCGAGAACACTGTTCAGATTCTCAACCCATTCGGGATCGACATCACCATCGAAGACAATCCAGTGGCGTTTAGAGTCCTCACCACGAAGGTTGTCGACGATTTTTCGTAGAATGCTAGTAAACAAACCATCAGTCCACTCTCGGGTGGTCGAGTCCAGATTTCCGTATAGAGCCTCCTTGGACATGACTTTGGAGTCAATGACGTGGGAAACGCCCTCAACTCCTTCAACTTGTTGCATCGCATCCAGAAGGAGTCTCCACGCGGCAGACTTTCCTGTTCCTGAATTTCCGACCATCATCACACCGTGGTGGATCTGCTGGATCTGGTAGAGTTGAAGAACCTTGGTCATCCAAGTATCATTGACAACAAGGTGTCTCTCTGCTGCCAAACGACGAATGGCATCCTCAAGTTTGTTTAAGTTGGCAGGGACATATTGAACACCTGGGAAGCAGTCCTGTTCGATGCTCATCATTA
The DNA here is from genome assembly GCA_028571165.1 of Hypoxylon perforatum. Taxonomy (NCBI): domain Eukaryota; kingdom Fungi; phylum Ascomycota; class Sordariomycetes; order Xylariales; family Hypoxylaceae; genus Hypoxylon; species Hypoxylon perforatum. The sequence goes on along the minus strand of JAOXNQ010000004.1, from coordinate 42,480 downwards.
TTTCAACATCGTTTCGGATCAATTTTGGGGCGATGGTTTCCCGAACACTCTGCACAATGATTTCGGGCTCGACAACTTCTTCAGCACCAATGGTACCGTCGCCACTTGTGAGTCGAGCACGCTTGAGACCACCCGAACTAACAAGTACACTTTTCAGGGCACGCAGGCCGAAATCATAATGCGCTTGTTTGGATAGCTTCGCGGAACATTGGTCGAAGAACGGAACAGTCTGCTTCGAAAGCTGCTTGGCTTGGTTGAAACCTTGAGAGTAAAGCATGACTTCGGCAATGAGTTCCTTGTCCGGTTTCGACATGGCTACGCTGCGGAACAGCTTCTTCAAGTTGTCGGGCAAGTTAGAACGACCTGCGTAGCCCGGATTCATGGTGATGAAGATACCGGTATTAGCGTTCACGTGAAGCTGGCGACCGACCAATTCGATCTGGGCCTTGTCGTCCTCCGCACCTTGCTTGAGACCAAGCTGGATATTTTGAATCTGCTGCGAGACAGCGGACAGAATTCGCTCTTCCAAACGGTTAAACTCGTCGAAACAGCCCCAAGCACCAACCTGACAGATACCAAGGAAAATACGTCCCATGGCTTGGAAGTCAAAAGTGTCGTCACAACAAAACACAAGAGTAAAACGACCCAGTTGAACACCAAGGGCTTTGACTGATTCCGTTTTTCCAGTACCAGCAGGTCCGTAAGGAGAACCACCAAGTCGCTGGCAGAGAGCTTGGGTAAGAGTTCCGAAACAGCGATCGGTAAGGGGAGTTCGAACAAGTCTGTCGGGAACTCCCAGATATTCGAAACCGTAGTTGAGCTTCGCGTTTGCCATCTTGATGTGAAGACGCTGTAGGTAGTCACCCTCGGGAGCGTAGACGTATCGCATTTGCAGCAGCCACATATAATGTGTCGGGGTAGTGGCCTTGAGGTTGACCAGCTTTTCGATAACGTCTCGTTGGTGGACACACTCCGTGATGAGAGCTTCGCACTTCTTTCTCTGTATGACTTCCATGTCGCCAAGAACAGTTTCTGCAAGGAGTCGAAGAACTTGGACCTCCCGCTCATAGAGGGACTGTAAAGCAGTTCCACCATTGTTCAGGGACTGCTCGACAGCTGTGGTCCAAACAACTTGGACAGCAAGAACCACAATCTGACTGGGGAAGTTGGCAATGAAGTCATTCATGGCACTTTGATCGATCTCGTCAGACTCAAAGATTGGCGTGTACGCATCGACAGCTTCGGCTAGAAGTTCGGCCAGAGTAGCTTTCATGCCGTTCTCGAGTAGTGCCAACCAGTCATTAATCTTGGGTACTTTGGCAAGTGAGATCTCCTTCTTGAGGCGTACAACTTCACCTTCTTTCGAAGTGAAGCCTGAGATGATCGTTTCGTCGTCCATGACCAGGCCTGTTAAGCCAGCGAACATCTTCTTGAAATGCTTAGCAATGCGTAGAGTATCGTTGCTGTTACCAATCATCTCCAGGAGATCCTCGTCACCAACAAAGTAGAAACGAGGGAACGAAACTCTTTCCTTCTCGAGATATTCACCGAGCGCTTTCTGGATCTTGTTGAGTAGCTCGGCGAGGCGCTCTAGGGACTTCTGTACTCCAGTGATGCCCAGAACATCCATAACCATTGGCTGCTTGTAGACTTTCTTCATCACGGCCATGAACTCGCTGTTGATGTTTTGAAATCTCGACGACTCTATCGGCAAGAGATGCTTGATGTCGGCATTTCCGGTGAAGACACCTTCCAAGTATACCCATTGGCGCTGAACATCAATCCAAACATCAAACAGAACATGGACACGGTTTAATTTGTCCTCCCATGATGAGGCTTCCTCTTCGAACTCTTTATAGTACGGCGAATGTTTCATCGCCTGCAAGGAGTTCAGGTTCTCACTGCACTTGGCAAAGAGGTCGTCCCAGCCGCGGATGAGGCGGCACTTATTTTGGTATGCCACAAGATCTAGTTGGTAGCTGTTCCATGTCTCCTTCACCTGCTTCAAGAACTCCTCTAGTGCCATCTCACCTTGGGCTTGCGTAATAATGTCTCTGACAATGACCTCAGTGGCAACCAAGTTAAGGTCCCAAACGTCTCCGAGTGTCATAGACACAGGTGAATAACGCCGTCCAGGCTTGATATCCTTCCAAATCTTTGTCCAGTGACGATCCCTGATGGCTTCGGATTTCAAATCGCTCAATAAGGTATTCACCTTCAAAAATTGGCGAAGGATGGTCTGAATATGCTCAAAAGCAGCGTACTGCCGCATCCTGCTTGGCATTTCCTTCGTCATCTTGATGAGACCGTCAATGCTGCTACGGATTTTTCTAGGTTGAACACTTCCCCACAAAGTCTCTCGGAGTTCGTTCAAGCTCTTCCAGATCGTTGACAGGCCAGCCCATACAGACATAAAGTCATGGACCTCCTCTAAAATAACTGAGAGCGAAGACTCGGGGCTGGCAGGGAGATCGAGCGCCTCTTTGGCCTTTGACACCATGTCAAACTCCTCTTGCAATTTCGTAATGCGGGCTTCGAAGGAAGTAAGAGTAGCCGAAGCAACGTCAGGGGCAATTGTCCCCGATACAGGTTTCTCCGCGTTCCATTCTGTTGCGATTTCGGCGATCTTGTCCGTCACGACCTTGTCCTCTGCCACAATCTTCGCCTTGAGGGCGTCTGTCTGGTCTTGGACGATCTTTGCCTTTCTATTCAAGAGCTCGTTGAGGGCTTCCCATGTCGAGTCGACCTGTTGAACATCTACCCAGTCGTTGGGGAAATTGTAGCGATTCCGAACGAGGGTAGATTGGCCTTGGCGAAATGTCTCGACTTCAGGAGCCCATGCCTTGACCTTACGCTTGCAACTTTGGACGATGGTGATGAATTGGACGGCTTGTGCAGTGGAGGTAGCTTCGAGGCTCTGACCTTCTAGATCCCGTCGAGCCTTTTCTATCTCGGCATTGACTTCTCTCATTCGGCCGCCGAGCCGTCCAGCAAACTTGATTAATATCTCCTGTTGCCACTGGTCATACTTCGAATTAACTTTCATTTGCACTTGCTCGTAGTCAATAGTAATATGGCCAAATGAACGGCTGACATCAGCCGTGTCAAATGTGGCACGGGATTTACGAATCTCTTGTAGTAACTGCAGCCATTTTGACAGCTCATCGCCTAGAAGCTCATAGACTTGTTCAGATTGCAAGTCCCAGAGGGATTGGAACTGCAGCCACTTATCGACATACTCGCTGATGCCTTGCAGTTTCTTTTCAACTGAACTGTAGACCCTTCCGAGTATGTCGGTGCAATCACCAGGGAGATCGTTGAAGCGAGCTTCTTCGTGAACGACGGTGCTGAGTGTCAAGCTCATTTGATATCTAGAGGCTTTTATCTTAGGGAGATTGCAGACAATGCCTATCCAGTTGTGCAAATGCAAAAACCAGCTAGCTCTTGCATATTCTAGAGGCGGATCAAGATAGATGACCTGGTTTCTCATTGTGATCTCGTGGATTAGGTGTTTCATGACGGGTGCATCTGACTTGATAGGCTCCCCGGACGGAGCCAGCTGCTTTCTCCGACTGGTCTCAATTCGATCAACAGGGGTGTCGTCTTCGAACGCCTCGATCCACGCCGAGACTGCTCGTTGAAGGCGAGCGAGCAGGGTTAACTTAATCCGTTCGTTCATTCTTTCTACCCAGAAACCTAGATTAACGTATTGCTCCAAGTTCAATTGGTCAACAGCCGCTTGGATAACTTGCAAGCGCGCTTCAAACTCGGACGCCTCATACGGGCAGGTGGCGAGCTCTGCTAAAGCCTTCTGCACATTCGTGTGTATGTTTGCAAGGGTGACAGTTTTTGCCTGAAGAAGCGAGGCAGCCACAGCAAATTCGCGGACGAATAGGACATGCTTGGTTTCACCGCCACGGCTGATCGTGTGCTCAAGGCTGCCATTAGCTAACTGTGGCTTCTGGTGTAACTCCCAGGTGTTGACGAATGTTTCCCATTTCAAGGGTATGCCCTTGGCAATCAGTACATGGACATCATTCTGGTAACCGCTTAGCAAAATGGCAACTTCAGGCAATTCTGATATCTGTCGAGTGGTTTGCGCGAAAGTTCTAACACTCTCCATCAAACTGACGGCGTACGGGTATACTCTCTTGGCTTCCTTAGCGACATTGTTTACGGCATGGGGCACATTGAAATTCTGCCAGCCAAGGTTACGAGTCTCCTTGAACAATGCGATTATCTGAGCGTCAAAATTGACCGACAGATCCAGTGCATTATTGGCCGCTCTGACCTTATTGATGTTGAATAGTCGGCCTGCAATCGAGATTTGTTTCCGTTGAACATCGTCAATCCAAGCTTTGTAGATTGCCTGGGTATTGAGCTTCTTTCTGAATAGTTCACTCTCGATCTGTAGCTTTTGACCTTCTGTATGAAGAGCCCAATCAGAACCCAGGATATCCTCAACCTTCTTCATATAATTATCAAGCTGGCGCTCGATCTGGCGTGCCCAGATAATAGCGCCAGAGACAGGTGGCAAATCACGCAGCTGAGCCATGGCATGGGCCTCGGAGTGGCCGTACTGCTGCTTGAAGCGCTCGTGAAGTCCCGAGATAGCTTGCTTCACGTTGTCAATCAGCTGGTTCTGATACTCGGCAATGGCGCCTCGAATCTTAGGTCGCACGAAGAGTGCGTTGAACTGAGAGAAAACACGGAACATCTCGTTTGCGTTCTTCGCCGTCGCAAGGCGGTCTCGTAGTCGGGCAATGATCGAATTCTCTACCCGCGAGGTGCGTTCGTTGTACGTATTCTCCGCCTTGACCCATCGTTGAGTGCCTTCCGGGGAAACGTCAAGCAGGTCGACATGTTTCAGTGCCTCCCAGGCCTGTCGGACTTCTTCCACGGCGTCTACGTCACCCATCTCTTCGACAAGAGCAACGCCATTCGTCGCTGTCTCCTCACTAACGCCATTGACAGTTGATTTCGGGCCAAGGACATTGACGATCGTCCTTTGCAGCTGCTCGTGGTTGTCTCGAAAGGTATCGATATACTTAAGCCGAGCTTGTAACTCACTGTGCTTAGGATTGACCTTGATTGGAATAAATCTCTCTTGCCTTCTACGGGTTGTCTCTCGGGCGATATTAGTGAACTCCTTGATCTGTAGATCCCAAGATTTGAAGATTTCATCGGCCGTGGTCATGAGACCCTTAAAATCTTTATAATCCAGATCAACCAGTTCGGAACCCGGAAGGAGGCGATGCATAACCTCTTCCAGATCAGCGGAGATAGCTTCCACCAAGTGCAAGGTCCTCGCTATAGGATAGTTGCTAAACCGCATCTTCCTGTTCATGTGTCCGAAGATCTGGCCAATGGCATCCTGGACTTTCGGCAAAGAAGTCGCAGACAAGAGCTCGTCGAGCGGGAAATCTCGCATAAGCTGGTTGTATTTCTGCACCATTTCCATGGCCTCCTTCAGGCCAGTATCGGCAGTAAAACTAACAGTCGCCTGGAAACGCTTCGCGTGCTTGAGGATCTCCAAAGTCAACGTAACCCCTTCGCTCCTCAGCTGAGCTTCTATTCCTTCCAACGCGGACTCGATCGATAGCCAGAAATTGATTTCTTGCGTGGCGGTTCTGGTTACGGGATCTCGAGTAAGCTTCGTGATGGTCTGTATTGACTTGATCCAACTATTTACTGTCGACTGTAGGTTATTCATGAAGGTACTGTCTGAAAGTAGATGAGCAGGTATTAAGTCGGTAGTTGGCCGCATATTACGTGCGGCAGCATCTTCCAATGCGCCCTGGACAACCGGGTGGAAGGAGAGCGAGAGCTCCGGAATCTCTACATTTTGCTGCAGGTGAAGCAAGCTCAATTCCAGTTCCGTCATGCGCTTCTTGGTCACAGGAATACCTGTCTTCGCATCCACATCCGCTCGGTTCCTAGCCCCATTCGCAGCCTGCGAGGTCTTGGTGCTGGCATCAAAGTAGGGCGCCAGCGCATTATGAAGAATAGAATGAAGGATTTCGAAGGGAGACGCGGTAGGACCTTGTTCACTAACAAGGCTAGCAAGCGAGGCAGTGCCAGGCAGCGTTTGTATCTGGATCTGTGAGGTTAACGGTAGCGAGGGGTCGATCGCTTGAGGGCGCTTGAGTAATGCGAGGTAGGCTATCGTGGTCGGCGAAGAAGATATCTCGGACGTGATTGTGTATGTGTACGAAACCGGAACTAGAACGCGAATATTAGCAACACTGCCCTTGCCTATTCACCAGGGGTAGGTGACGATCCCATACCATTATCTACCGGGCCATCGGCAATGTCGTCTGAGGGCTTGACATCCTTCTGGACGTAGAGGGCGACGTGAGCATCAGTAGCGAAGCGGCTACACCTCTGGACTGTGTCGACATAGTTTGCTTTCGAAAGGAGGTTGTCAGGCCTCTCGAGCTCGTCGCGGGTAGCTCCGAGAGCAATGGTGACAACAGAAGCTAGGTAATCCACCACCAAATTCGGGTCGATGGTGATGAAAGCCGAAGGCGAAATGCCATTCGTGCCGGGGCTCTGGAGGCCCAAGGGAGAAGCCACGGCCTCCATCGTGGCGGTAGTACTGGAAGGCTTGGTCGGTTTCTACGGGGTCGGGAGCATCGCTCGGTTTATTAGAGAAGGGATCCGGCCTCAGGAGACAGGTTTGCGGAATCAAGAAAAGGGACTATGCTGATTAGATAGGGTGTAAAAAATAGGGACAAAGACGAAAAGAGTGTGAGACCGAAGTTTGATTATTTGCCGTTCCCAACGTGCGTCCTGGCTCCTATGTCGTCGCCGATCTATCTGGGGTGTACAGTACAAATGAATGAATAGGGCGTTGAAGTTCCAGTTACCAGTCATCCATCAATTTTACGCGAAGGGACGCCAACAAAGTCGCGACGCTAAGGAGAGGTAGGCTGATACAAAAATGCAAGATACGGGGGTATTCCCTACCCAATTTTTCTTATATTCAATTCTGATTGGCTGCTTGCTATCCTGTCGTGGCAGCCCCACCATCAGGACCCATTCATGTTCCTGACTCCTATTTTAGGTCGATTTCCAGAATACAAGAACACTTATCTTCCTCTTAAACAGAACCTTCGGAGATATTCTTAAATGACCAATGTCTTGTAATATGAGAAACACACATACTCTTTCACAGTTTACGCCCATTGACCGGTTATATACATGATATGTTGCGTCAAGATATCTTTACACTGTACTTTGCTTTTTATGCCAGGTTACGGAACCTGTTTTAGATACGACACTCTTTTCAAACCTTAGGCACTTTACAACTCTGAATCCGAAGTCCGCCCTGACCAAGCATGATGTTTCTTTCATTAAAGAAGCGTATGAAGCTTTCAAGATGCATCGTTCCGACTGGACCAGGGAGACCTTGGTTTTTACGATCCGATCAAAGACATCGTCCACTCACAGCAGATGAATGCAAGAAATCCATGGATGGTTTCTCTTGTTTCAAAGACATGTCATCTCAGCTGTCACGTCCCGCAAGGCATAATAGCTACAATTATCCGTACCAATAAGAACAACGTAGAATAGGTATAAGCAACCGCATTGGGTAATATTGCCATGATCTTAATTAAACAGAGAGATGTTTCCACTCATAGGTGTTTCCGCAACTTAGACTCAACTGATCTTACTGTTCAAGTCTCTAAGCGACGAATTATTACATTGGGATTCGTCTTTTACGTAATCCTGGCTTCTTTCTGTAAAGGTTGTCAGTCAGAGTCTCAAGAGTCTTGTGTGCACATTTGTCCACTTATACTAGCATCTTTAGCATGCTTTAGGTGCCATCTTAGAGTTGCAAAGCTAGAAGGCGTCTACCGCTATGTCGAGGCTTGTCATACACTGCCGAGAACCCGAGGTAGCTCTAATCGCATAGATTGCTCAGCCTATGCTGCTGACAAATATTTCAATAGCAGTATGCTCGCAACATTTCGTTTCGTAACGAAGGGAGTTACCTAGGGCAGCATGTTCAATGTGACAGGTTAGTGTAGAATGCTATCTTTATATAGGAAGTGTTTTTTCAATAAGTAACTAAGTTAATGGCTTCTTTCTCTATCCGCTGGGGACGTAGATGTATTCCATGTAGGTAACAAATTAATTTTACGCATCGCCGATCCGGAGAAACACCGAAACTGGCAATATAGAAACTTCGCGAATACAGTAGAACTAGAATAGATATCTTGAGGAAATTTATTGGTAAACATTATAGCCTCGTGTCAAAGTTGTTGCCCGGTTCATGAGTTCGTGTGGAGTCGTTCCCGCCCCGTTCTAGGTCCTCGTGGGAAACCCACCTTTTAGACACGAAGAGTAGTCTCAACAGTTGTTTTCAGTGCTTGACAACTGTCCTCCCATTTCGATATACAACCAGGTGTTTCCTTTCAATAGGTTCGGGACTGTATGAGCTGGCACGTTGTTTGCCTTCCTACTTACTTAGCTACGTTGGAGGCGGACACCATCGTCAACTCCGAAGGGATGAACTACCAAATAGAATCCAAGTAACGCATATCAAGTCTTTACCAGGTATATCTACTTAGAGAACCCGTGGGACCATCTAGCCTCGCAACGTGCTCAAGTATCAAGGGGTGCAAAAACATACTTAACTCAGGCTTTCATGGTATCAAATCGAGTCAACTAAAGAGCCCCTTTTCTATGCTCTTACCAATAATTTCACTTCCAGTCTCGGTAACTTCTGACTAGGAGAACATTTCAATTTACGGTCTTTTTGAAGTATACATATGGAAAGTTTCCAGCCTGTAAGTAAAGAGGTTGAGATTCTACCATTTTGGGTTACCTGAGTACTTACCTACCTAGGCCTGACATTTAAGGACATAAGTAAACTATTCAAAATTGAAAACGAGTTCATAGATTACAGTCATGCGCTTGTAAAAGACACCACTTTCATCTATCTATAATAACTTTTATATATAAGCGAGGGTCATAAAATCTGACAATAATGCTTCGGTGACCACTAAGCTTTCATAATATAATGCTACATTGATCCAAGCGCTTAAGTCATAGAATATCGTAGGATTCTTACATCTTTATAATCTTGAACGAGGATATTGACGCTTCCTTTTATAAATCAGATTTGTATGCATAACCATAACCCGCTTTTTCAATGACACCTATTGGTATGGGTGTCAGCAATCTCAACTCTTCCTACCGTAAGAACATATCTAAGAAACCTACACAAGAAATACAAATCGATCACCTGTCATCATGAAAATACATGTCAAGTAGGGATTTTTGCTTTGATAAAAGCCTCGCCTGATACAAATCATACCTAACCCATTCAACGCCATAGTCTAATTTTTTTCCCATTGCCAACACCGAGCACAATCCTTGCCATGCTTGTGTTCGTCAAGTCAGATGCAAAGTTGGCGTCCCGTTCGCATTCCCCTACCGGCAGTGAAACCCATGGAAAAACTCCATAACCCCGTTATATGCCACCGAGTCCAGTTGTAAGCCCTCGAGACGCCAATGCTTCCCTTCAAACAAGCAAACCATGACCCTGCCCCTGCGTAATTCGTTTTCGGAACCTCTTGAAATGAAATAATGCATCTTGAAGATAGTGTTAATTGCTTGGACCGCCTGGTCCACCATTGCCTTCGCCAGTGTCGTTGAGTCTCTCCCTCTGCACCATGACACGCTGGTTGCATATGTCGATAAACATTTCGAATTTTTCGATAATCTTATCCTTCTCGCGTAGCTTCTCCCTCAATTCGTCCAGCTCCTTTTTGCTGTCTTCTTTCACCTTGGTTAACTCTTCCTTAGTTCGGGCAAGCTCCCGTCTAAGGTCTGACCGTATGCGTTCTTCAGCACTTGGCGCAGGCTTGCTATAAATCGCCGGCCGCGATTCAGCGATACCTGCCTCAACCTTTTGTGGGTTCCGATTTATCGCAGCACGAGCATTGTAGATATCTCTAGGGAGGAGTGGAACATGAGGATTCTGTTGTTGTAGTATCTCCAGCGTTTGGGTAACACCGATGCCTAGCGTGATCAGAGGTCAATATAAATGCTCTCCAAGGTGGGTGGGTAGAGTAGAGAAGAAACTTACCTGATTCCTTGAGATTTTTAACAGCGGCGACCATCTCGCTATCCAACTTCCTCGCGGCGGGGTGCAGAAGCGGACTCTCGCTAGGACCATGGTTGTGATGGAGGTGGCCTTGGTCGGGACGGTAGCGAATCGTCCATTGTGTCCTCTGTTCTATGGCAAAGAAGCCAAACTGACAATTGCACTTGCGAGATGATGTCTTCCGTTTCCTCTGCTCTGGGCTGACTCGGCTCGGAGGTTTGCCTGCGCGGTCGCATACGAAGAGAACCTTCTTCAGACCCGGTACCGTCTTCTTCGACCGACCAATGACCACAGCATACCCCACCGATGTACAATAGGCCAGCACGTGCTTGTGAACAGCCTCTAGACTCGGAAAGCTACCTCCTTCCGGTGGAGCCGACATCATCGTGCCCATCGGCGTTCTCGGCACGAACGGGGTACCTTCGATGAGCTTGGGGGATATGTGGCTATCACCCTCTCCTGACTCTGCCGGACTGTCCATATCCACGTCATCATGGTCATGTGGCTGTGTCTCTGGAGGTGAGACGTGAGCTTCCGGCCGAGGAGCCGGCGGCGGTTGATTCTGCGGCTGCGGGGTCGACTGAGATTGCAACTGGGGTGGCTGCTGTTGCTGATGGATTTGAGGAAGAGATTGAGGATGGGCCGGGTGTGCCTGTTGATGAGCTTGGGGGTGCGATTGAGGATGTTGAGGATGCTGTTGAGGATGCTGTTGAGGATGCTGTTGAGGATGCTGTTGAGGATGGGCCTGTTGTGGATGTGCTTGCGGGTGACTCTGCGGGTGACTCTGCGGATGAGGCTGGTGATGCGGCGGGTTCGGAGATATTAGGTTACTGTCGTTCGGCTGGACAGGCTGCGGAGGCTGAACCTGCTGGACGGGTTGAGACTGGATGGGTTGAATCTGTTGCGGCATCGATTGAGTATGTGGTATCTGCTGGACCGGCTGGGGTACAGGCTGCGGAACCTGTTGGACTGGTTGAACCGGTTGGTTCATGGCTTGCTGGAGATATGCCATCGAAGGAGAAGGACCCGGTTGAGGCTGCATCTGTCGCTGCTGACCACCACGTGAGTGTTGATGCTGGTGCTGGCGGGCTGCCTGAGCCGCGACTTGGACATGCTGAGCAGCCTGAGGGGGAGCGTGTCTCGAGCTGCCATTCGGTAGGTTGGGTATGCTCGCGATGTTGGGTACGGGGGAGGGAGTGGTGCTCGAGAAGAGATGTTGCGGGTAGGCAGTCTGCGACGGTTGCTGAGGAGGATACTGGGCGGATTGGTAAGGCGACTGATGCTGTGGCGTCGGCGATGGTTTCGGCGGCGTGGGTGCGTGAGGTGGTGGATATCCGCGTCTGAGTCCATTGACCTGAGGAAAGCTCAGGCCCGGGTGGTTGTGGGAGCTGGACCCAGCCTGGCCCAAGGCGGACATGGCGAAGGAAAAAAAGAAGCAGAAAAGGAAAATAAAAACAACAGTAAACGCGAGCAACTAAAAGTTGAAAGTAGACGCGACGTGAAGATCCGGAGGACCCAGAATACAACAACGTTGAGGCTAACACCATCAGCTAAGGATGGGATCGATGTGATGTCAACCCTCGACCCTGGCCGTTTGGTAGGTTCAGCATGTAAGGGTTAGGTTGACGGTTGGCCTAGGGGAAAGTGGTGGCGGGTGTGGAAATATCACGAAGCGATCAACATTGATAAGGCTCACCAGGGGGGGACGGCTGGAAGGGCTGGAAGAGCTGGACGGGGGACGCGGGGACACGGGTGTGGTTGAAGAGAACTGGTGGTGAAAATCGGATCTCATCAAGTTTAGTGTGGGAAGGGGTTTTTTAGGGGGAGTAGGGGAGTAGCACCTAAGGGGAGCGGGCTGGCAGGCTAGGGCTTCTGGGCTATTTCTGAGCTATTGCTTGGGCTTGCTTGCTGCTGCAATGACCGGTAAGACTAGGCTGGCTGCCTGCTAGGGGTGGACAGAAGAAGATCGATCTACCTGTTCTTGCCTGAGGCCTGAGGCGCACTAAGCTGAACGGAGTTAAGCATGAAAAGAAATGGAGGAAAAAAGGTTGCAGGTTTGCAGGTTTGCAGATTTAGCGGATGGGGGGAGGGTGAGAAATGTAACAGCCTGACAGCCCTTTCTGCCAAGAAAGACAGCACACGAGTAGCTCAGGTAGCCAGGTAGCGCACAGACGAAGGTCCTTATTAGCGTAATGTGGTAATGTGGTAATCTGTACCTTAAAATACTTTTTCTTTTTATTCTTTTCCTTCCAACATACATCGAACGCGTATTACGTATTTTTGCAAGGCTCGGACCCGATACATAAACCTGCCCATAGCCCACTGTCCAACTGCCCGCGATCCACGGCTCACGACTCACAGTCCACAATGCAGTTACACAGAGTATGGGTATTTTTAAGCGGCGGGGGCAGAGTATTTTGGTACCCGGCACGCACGGGTAACCATGATGATTATGCCGTTTTCTATAAAAATTACCGCTGAAAACCTGCTGCGCCAATAAGACCGCATATGACCGACCTGGTCCGCCCTCGTCCTCCTGTGTGGGGCTTGGCTGCTTGGGCTGCAAGGTACTTGCTGCGTACATGTTACAGAATGCCACAGCTATATCCCGATACTATACATATATTTAACCTATATGTAAGTAAGGCGGGCGTCCACGTTGCATTCCTTGTTGATCTTATCCATGGATATATCTATAGATTGAATATAATTTTTGTATGTCTCACCTATTCACTTGTTGAGTTCAGTCAGATAATCTCGAATGATTTCCTCATATCTGTCAGCTCGTCTGCGAGACCCAGCCCTATATGTACATACATGATGTACGATGTATGCATCTATACCTCAGTCTATCAAGGTATATACATATGTATGTAGGACTTGGTAGACGAGATGATGTGTCTCCTGCGAGTCCTGCAAGTCCTGTGCTGCCTGCAGTCTGGTTCTGGCTAGCTATGTATGCCTGGATACAATTGGCTGCGAACAATTGATTGGGCCAGCCGGTGTGACATCTAGCGATGCGCAACACCGTATCTGAGTAGCTTAAAAATGACTGTTAACGTTCTCCGCCAGCCTGCCTAATCATGTGCCCTGTGCCCGTGTCCTGTATGTCCTGTGTACTGCGTATTACCTGGTAGGACACACCAGGTCTCATACACACATTAGATGGCATAGAAGAAAAAGAAGATAGAGGAAGATAGACGAAACAGAAAAGAGAAGGAGGAAAGAAAGGTAATGACTTCCAGAAAAAGCAACTGCAGCTCAACTTTGTCCTCCCCTCCAAGATTAACCTATAGGTAATTTTGCCCAGCCTCGCACAGCCTACAGCCTTACCAGTCAACCATCAACTTCACCTCACCGCATAGATAAACAATCCTCAATTCGCCCGAATCGTATGAAGCGAAATAGTGTTATTCCGAAGGTCGGACACTCAAAATATTCACTAAGTTTGCGAGTACCTGGACGGAGGTACCCAAGGTCCGGGAACCACTTTGGTACCTGCTAAATTTCGGCGGGGTGACCCTACTCGAGTCCGGATTCGGCCCCTATATCTCGATGAAATTGAGCGTGCTGGGATTGAATTTAATTACATCCAGCACAAAATTACGACCGTCATAAATTTCAAGGGTCGAGCTAAGTTCATTACGGTTGGGCACAAATAATGTGATGGGTTGGGCGTCTCTGCCGTTGACTGCAAGGGGCCTGGTTACCTTACCCATTTTTTCACTGTGATAGGTGTGGTAATCGTAATCGGCTCTAAGCTCGGGGTGTATCTTCAGCCTTGCGCTTTTGTCATCCGTCATGGCTGGGGAGGAGAGCCAGATGAAGCTCGCCGAGTGGAGAACCATACAACAACGGGGCCGTAATAAGATCCTCAGGGCGTGTAGGGACCCCGTCGCGAGGGCTAAACTCCGTGCCGAGATCCCGTCTCCAATGTCCGGCTTGCTCCGCATTTCAGATGCCGATCGGGAAGCCGCCATTACCACCTTGCCGGCATTTCTATCTGAGCCTGTCGAGTCCGAAAGCGCAGGTCGTTATTCCTTCCTAGGACTACCGCCTGAGATACGTAATGCGATATACCGATATGCCGTCCGCTATCCTACATGTCGGAGTTTATACGACTATTGGTACGACCAGAAGGAAAAGGCCAAGGCTAAGATTGAATTGAGGCCGTGCACTACCAATACCAAGGTTCTACGCCAGTCCAGGGTTCCTCTACGAACGCCTACCATTCTACTCCTCTGCAAGCAAATTACGCGGGAAGCGTTAAGCCTACTGTCCAGTCAAGTGTTTGTTATTGATCGAATCCCCCCCTGGCTTATGGGTAACCCGGCGCCGCTCCCCATGACCTACTTTGTCGGTAGACGGACTTTGCAAAACCTTCAGTTCGTTCAGATCAAGATATCACTGGGCGATAGTGCGAATATCGGTGGCGGAAGTATATGGCTGGAGCTTCTGAATGATGTGCTGAAAGCCTGGTCGGAGCGCAACCGCCTCATTCGCCTTCACATAGTCTTCAAGCTTGCCAATGTCATGAGACCTAATATGTGGTTCTACGAATTGGAAGCCTTCGAAAAGCTCATGGATAAGGTGAGTCCCTATCTCAAGTAGTACATGGGATGAATTCACGTCTTACATTACCCACCAGTTTAACTACTTCGAGTTCAAGCATGCCTCCAAGCCCAATTTGATTAAATGGGAACATTGGGTGCTCGATTTCGAGTATGCATATAAGGTCGGATACAGGAGTAAGTATCTGATACAGCTGATTATTGACTCTTCAGACATTGATGAGGTTTTAGATCCTATCATTCGGGTACACCCAGATCCCTATATTTGGCAAGGGAGCATCATAGAATGGGTCTAGACCAGATAACGTATCGACTGCTTCTACGAGGACTCAACGATATCACGCAGTAGGCAATCTCCGCCTAACAAGGCGACGATGGGAATAGTCACATTCCCTACTAATGTACAGAATGACGAGGCGTTAGGAGGACACATATACCCAAAGGCTGGCATCTGGTTTTTACAGCGTGTTGTTTTTCCCCTGTTCATACTGGCTAAATCATCGATTCGAGTCAACAATTGTACTTAATCCCTTTCCCGTAGATTTTACATAGCGGAAATAATGGGTTGCCTATGATATAAAATGAAGCCTGGCAGCTTCAAAGACCGCGTAGTATTTCTCGTCGCCTATTTTCAAGCAAAATGACAATAGATGGAATTCGAAGAAAAAAAAAAGAGGGGAGAATAGTTCTGCAAGATGATATTTTTCATACCATTCTCCGCCTAACCTACAGAATCATTCCATGTCGCGAGTAACTGCCGCCGTAGAAGTCAAGGAAACCCATTTCTCAACACATCTACCGTCCTTTCTTTTTAAAACACGAGTTATTGTAAATAGGGTCGTTCCCCCACGACCTACTCCTCCAATTGTTTCCTACCAACATCTGCGGCGAGATCCCTGCCTTACCCAGCCCATAGTACCAATCCCCCACAGTGTCTGGCTGGCAGGAGGGTCGCCGAAGTGGGCGTCGTTGGTACTGTAGGGCTGGGCCGCCAGGCCGCCCGCCTGCTGGCCCCCTACCTTACCCGATCAGATCACAGATTGGCGTGTGTGTGGGCAGGCGTGCGGGCGAGCGTGCGGGCGTTAGGTAAGGTAACATCGGGCGGGCGAGGGTTGGCGCTTCCTTCAGGAATCTTTGTTGCATCTTCGTAAGGCTGACCGGAGATAATTAATTAACATATTGCTACTATTACTTATTACTTTGCGGGGCCCTTCCACCCTTTTCACTCACACACACACGGATGCGGACTCGGTAGGATTTCCTTTTCTCTCTTTTCTCTTTGCCTGGCTTCCTTCAGGATCTGGGATTGACTTATTTATGGTCCCTTTCCCCCCTACCTATTTACCTTTCTCATTTTCTCAAAGTGTAAAAAGTGAATGAATAAATCTTTTTCTGGTATGCATAGATACTGTATATAGCGTTGCATGACCCCCCCTCCC
>JAOXNQ010000004.1:0-24424 GCA_028571165.1 Hypoxylon perforatum | reverse complement strand
GTCCCCTTTCGGATATCTTGAAAGACTCTTCGTAATACTTGTGTTCTTCCATGAGGTTAGCATAATTGACAATCCCTCCCAACAGCGCGGAGTAGGGCTCTTGGCCGCGGCTTTGATCATATTTTTTCCTTTCTCTCTCTTTCCTATTCCAAGCGTTCCGAACACTGTGTGACAGAAATCTGCCGGTCTGTTACCCTGTCTCTAGCAGGGCGAGGGTGGCTGAAAAGTTGGTACACATGAAGGTTGCAATCGTTGCAACTGTTACTGCATGCGTGCTGCGTTCCCCATGCTCGCGACCAGCTCTCACAGGGGGTCGTCATCGACTAATAAACATTCGACCTCCTTCCATTACGGAAGCTGACTCATACGGGGGGTAAGAAACCCTAAGAGGGTATCAGACCAAGTTAAGCTCGGCCAGTTTCGCGCAGCGAAAGATACGGCAGCACAGAGGGGAAAGGGGTTGTTATCCTTGTTCAAGCTGATCAATATATCTTCTAATCGACGAGGCTAATGCACCTTAAAACCAGGATTCCAACGCAGCTCGTACATATGTATTCCAGTCCTGCTGCAACCGTAGTTCGCTGGTGTAAGACGCCCTTGCGCCTAGATCTATATCTATAAATGTAGTGGTATCTCTCGTCATCCCAGACCTGAACTCCTATTCGATGACGAAAATGTAGCATGAAGGATGTGACGAGAGGGAATCATAAACCTAATACCTGAAAAAAACCGCCCGTAAATAGCAAGATATCTGAACGCCTAAATAATGCAAAGATGGTAGCCTAGCCATACGTGATAGAGATAGTATAACCTCCTAAAATGTTTTTCTCCCGTGTCGTCAGCACAGGTAGATCCAGCTTGATTACATCTTCTTCCTCTTGCTCGGCCTCCGGCCCGCCTCGTCTCCGACGAAGTGATTCTTTTCGATCTGGTGCTGACGCAGATTGTCCTGCCGGTTCTTGTATTGGCTATTACAACCGGGGAAAGGGCACTTGTAGATTATGGGTGGACCGGTCGAGTGCTGCATTTTCTTGTGCTTCGCCATACTACCCTTGAACCACTGCGGGTCGCCTTTCGGGCGGTACCCGCAGATCTCGCAGGAATCGTTCGCTTCAACCTTCTGGCCCATAGAGCCTGAGGTCGGTTTCGGACTAGCTTCGGCGCGACCCGGGGTAGAGGATTTAGGTGGTGTCGGAACGACCGTTGATCGCGAGAGATCAGGGGAGGCTGTGTAGGGTTCGCTAGGCGTGCCAGTGCGAGACGTCGTTGTTGTTGTGAAGGACTTCGGGCCTGTAGCTGGCCCCTGAGTACTGGGACCAATACCCTGAAAAGACCCCGGCCCAATCGCTGGATTGAAACTCTGAGTGGCTGTAATGTCTGCCTGATTCTGCTGAGGGGCATGCGGGCCTAGGTGTACCAGAAATTCGTTGTCAATACCACTGGGATCGTCAAAGGTCTCATGAAGTTTATCGAGGAATTCGTCGTTATACTCTGGTAGGCCTAACGAATACGTGACATGTTCCTCCTGCGCGTGCTGTGGATCGGACGCGATGCTTTGAAGCAAAGTCTCAACTAATGAGACCCCTAGGTTTTGATATCTTATTCTTGAGTGGAAGCCCGGTTCCGAATAGATCGGCTCGCAGAGTCGCCTAACTTCGGGAATAAATACGTCGAAAAGACTGGAAGACTCCAAAGCATTCTGCCATAACCTCTTGTTAGCTGCTGCCCTGACTGAAAGTATTCTTGATACTGGATAGGGTAACCAGACACATCCACAGTGTCAAGGTTCCGTTTAGGATTCTGACGTGGCTAAGTGAATATTTAGAACTTACCTTGCCAGCCTGCAGCACCGCCAGTTCAAATCTGCGGACGGTGGTGATGAACCCGGCACGAACGCTTTGCCCGATACTCGTAAGCTTTCTCGATAGGACTTCGTTACCGTAAAACTTTTCGCTGAGACACTGAATGATGAAGTCGGCGGTGATCGGAAAGGCACCATTGTTTAACGGGTCTGGGCGATAATCCATAGTATGTGTAGACCAAAGGTCAAAGGCAAGATCTTCCACGGGCGGCTGCGAACTGTTGGCTACGACCGAATTTTCCACGTCTATGGTTATTAGTGAAACGGGGCGTACCAAAGAACGGAAGACTCGACTCACCATCAAGGAAATTCTGTCCCACCGCGACAAGTGGATCGGTTCCTACATTGATTCTCGTTCCCGCCTGGAGCTCTGGCTCTTTACCCTTGTAGTTAGAGGATGATCCTCCCGGCTGGGTTGGGGGCTGTTCATCGGCGGTTGATTGCCAAATAATAGTGACAATTTGCGTATACTCTTCGAGGCATGTCGGGTCGAGGAACCGTCGATAGGCGAGGGCTTGCCGGTATAACATATTACAGCGGGTTACCAACTCATCTTCGTGAATTATAAGGGAGAATGCGTAGATAAGGTGGATGAAGCAGGTGTAGTCCAACGGGTCCGTGAGATCGTTCCCTTGCAAAATCTTTTTGAAACTCGAAAGGCCACTCAACGCCACGGCTTTTGGTGATTGGAGTCGGAGTCGATCGACCAGCGAGTTTCCTTCGATTCGTACTAATTTCGATAAAGAACTCCCAACGTGCGCTTGTAGAGCATCCCAAGCTGACCCAACAAGGGCTCTTACATCGGGACCGCGATCTGGCTGCTCGAGAAATCCAGAAGGTAAATTGGGGGGCTTAGAGTCAGGATCGGTGAACATCATATTGACGGAGGTGCCAAGTGACAGCTCTGTGGACACGGATTGCATCCACGAGTAGTTGTCCTTAGGATCGAAAGAAAAATCCAGCGGATCAGGCAACCCGCGAGGTATGGATAGCGGATTATCTCCGGGCAATTCGCACATGTTATCAATCATATAATTGCAGTCATCGTCTGGGCATTCTTCTGTCGCCTTCTCCGTAGCTGAGATGCCTTCTGGCTGTGATACTGACGACGATTCGTTGGGTCCGAAGGGAGTGATTGGAGATGTCATTGTCGTATCGATGCTAGAACACATAGTCCAGGCTCCAGAACTGCCTGAACTTGCGCTCCACGGGGTAATCGGTGATACGTTTTGAGAACTCTTCGTTGATCGAAGGGAAGAACTTGGAGATAGGTGCTTCGTGCGAGGAACGCTCCTGTAATGGTCTATGTGAGTATCTAGGGCTAACGAGGGTCGACTGGGTCCGGAACTCGGCGACATTATATTAGTAGGCGGCGGCATAGAACTATTGTCGTCGTGAGGTTGCCTCCGAGAATTTGCGTACTGGGAAAACATATTGATCTGCTGTGTCATCATATCTTCAGGTGTATCATTCTGTTGGCCCAAAGCCATGGAGACGTCTACACGCGGTGTGTCATAGTTGATAGGGTCGAGTTCAGCGGTCGGCTGCATCTGCCTCGAGTCTAACTCATGTATTTCCCTACCGTTCAGCTCTATCTGTGGCTGAGGCCGGTCTTCTTCCATTTGCTGTCGTCGCTGTTGTTCCTGCTGTCGCTGCTCTCGTTGGCGTTCACTTTGCTCATCTAGGTCGATCACAAGAGAATCGTAGCTAGGCGGGGGCATAGAGGCGTCGTCTTGAAAACCTGGTGGAGAATATTCTCTTCGTGATCTATTACCGATATTCGAGAAAAAGTTCTTGGCCATGCTGATGATCCGTCTTCGTTTGGTTGGATGGCCCACACAGCCTCGGCATTTCCCATCGTTGAATCGTTCGATCTTCATGCAGTCGTAGCATAAGTATTCACCAGTCTTGAGATGTTTGCACTTGGTTAAATGTCTCAGCATCGATTCATGGTCGTCAAAGTGTTTTCCACACAGAACGAGAGGGCACTTTAGGCGATCGCTCGCCGCCATTCGGGTTGATTTGTTTCGCTTGACGGCAGCCCACACTATGAACCTCTGGAGCGCGCAGTCCTCTCCTGGAGTTTCTCTCGTTCTTGACAAGTCAGCTTGTTTAAACCTGCACCCAGATCTTGATGTTACTCACGCGCAAGGTGAAGGTGTTGGTGGGCTGGAATCGGATCGTAGACTGGATTGTGATCGCCGTCTCGAGGCGAGTGAAGGGGTACGATGAGCCCTCACGCGCCGCCCGACCGGCGGGTCCAAATCAAATGAAGCACCATCAACCGAGTCCGTGTCGGTAGTGGCAAAGGTCTTTTTCGGATCCATTGTTGCGGCAGAGCTGTGAGCTATAGACTAACGCTTGAAGGAAATAAGAGAGGTCGGGCCCAAGCGGATCGCCACCGATCCATGACTTTATTTTCAAAGATCTAGAAAACTGTCTACGACCCTGAATATGACGATGTAGGACTTTTGCATTGATGCAGGTGCAGGAGTACTTGTACCCTAGGACCAGCGGTAATGACCGCCGACTAATAAGAAGGTACCCAGCCATTGGCGACCAGTGAGCAGGCTCCCTCCAGAAGAGACCCTTGTAGCTACTATCGGCAGTGCGTTTAACTTACCGTTCGCGGCTCACAGGGCTGCATAAGGGTGCAAGCGATGGAGTTGGGGTCCAAGAGCCGACTCGGTGAAGTACGCAGGCAACAAGGCAGAATGGACCCCAAATTACGCCTTGTACGCTGATGGGCCTGATGGGCGCGCCAGCTGAAGTAGGAATCGCTTTGCTGACCGCAGGACTCGGGCGTTACCCAATCAGAACCGCAGTGGTTGAAAGGACGTCTGCGAAGAAATAAAAGCAGACCTCAACGCTGTAGATTTTCTAATCTTGACTGCAGATTTTGTCGCGAGACCCTTCGCTCTTGGACGTATGGCCTCCTTAGGCGAGTCCGGGGACTCCATGTTCGTTACCATCACGGACGGAGAATGCTCGAAAAAGGTTATCACGACATGACAGCATGACAGCATCAACATAGCGCACTAAGCGTGGTCCTTTTGCGATGATTGCGGGTTTGGAGAAGCTGGGGGGCCTTCGGAGATGCCTTCGACAAGGTCTCCCGAATAGGTCTGAAACTGGAAATTTAGTCGAGATGCAACACCCCAGGACTATTCGTTATGTCGAGGTTTTGCTAGCGGATTACTTCCTAGAAAGACATGGGAGGTCGGATATGATCCAATAAGAATAAGAACTTGGAGCTGAACGACAGTTGCATTTAAGCTTGAATAAGTAATTTACCCGCGAAGTTCTACATCTCAGGCAGTTCAATATTAACGATCATATGAACAATTAGCGAATAGGCTTGTTTTCCAGCGAAATCTCCTATATTCCCGATGAATATCTGCGACATTGACGAGATTGGGAGCGTTCCTGGAGATATGTCGTTATGCGGAGACTTCGTTATACTAAGATGTTTATTAAATGAATAGTATTGTGGGGTGGATCGCCTTGTAGGGCTGGAGTAGGTAGATCGGAATAAGAACCCTGTAGGGCTTTTTGACGTCCTACATTACGTCGCTAAGGTTGCGGCTAGTACCTACATATCTTAGGTAATTGAGGCTGATGGAGCTAATCCGTGGCTGTGATATTTAGTGGCTAGGTTAGCCATTTGAGCTACATGGCAGCATGGTCATGCATTCCTTAAGTACGAAGGTGAGGGCCAAAAGTATTGCACATGGGTGGATGTAGTGGCTACAGTGTTAAGATAGGAATGCTATGAGCTGGCACTGTATTCTCATTGAGTAATGAAATCTTATTCTTGCGGTTCTTGTTATTTTTGCGCTGTTTTTTAAGTGAGTAAGGCCTAAAAGTTATTAAGACCCCCCTGAGAGCCCACTGAAGCCTACTATAAGTCTTGCACTGTAACTACTGTGGCTGATACCTCAGACCAAATGCAATACTTTTGGCACGCACCTTCGTAGTTGCTAAGCCTATTTAAGTCAAAAGCCAAAACTGGGGTCACTCAAGCCTGTCTCCTTTCACCTTGGCGTGACATGCAGGTGCCCTCTGCAACACCTGCAACACAACCTAAGAATCTAGGACTTGCGCTGATTCCTAAGCAGACACTCCGCTTCGAAACTAAACATTGGATGCACACCTTCGATCAGGCGGTAAAGACGATAAGCTCTGAGATAATTTAGGACCTCATGTTAAGTCAGCATTAGGTAAATAAAGGAATGTTAAGCGAGATGTCGGCAATAGTTTGCATTATTCGTAACCTCCTTTCCTTCGAGGAAGCCAATTGAAGGAATTACTTTTCTCGTTTGCAACGGCCTCCGCCTACTCTGCTACGTCTAGTCGAAAGAAGACGGCTCGTTTTATGGATATCGGCCTCGCTGGCTGCACCCTAATATACCTGCCGAGTCCCTCTTTCAGCGTTAATGTAGCGATTATTGCGTCACCTCCGGGCCGGCGAGTCCCCTAAATCGGCTTCTATGTTGCATCGACACACTGCACAGCTCACTACATAGCTCTGCGTAGCAGCCCCGAGTGCATATGCGGCGGATCCGGCTCACTATGTATATCATGCCATTGGATCCGTCTACTGCGTAGGTGGTATTCCCGTCGATGGTTTCGGAACGCCAATTGCGCAATTTTCTATAAAAGGCGGGTTGATGATCATGACGCAGATTGGGGCTCCTACGGAGAAATGGGGGTTCTTGTTGGTCTCGAGTCTATTTGCTCTTCCCCAAACATTACGCGTTCAACGTTTCAAGAGACGCAAGTCTGACTCTGTCTTCACCTGTTTCCCCCCGCGCCCGTGACCTGGGGTCGAATCGTTTCTTATCATGTCCGATATCTGGGCGAGGTCTTGGCAGTAAGGGATAGGGATCCCCACGAACGAGAGGGCTGGAGGGAATCCCGACAGCTCTTGTCGGCTTCAATTGAGCATTGAGAGTGGCCCGTCGGTCCATCGACCCACTCGAAACTGGCATATGTACTAGTAAACCCAGTCACCCCGTCCCATGATCTGGAGCGAGATCGACAGAGTATGTCGATACTCGAGACAGATGGACCCTAACTTGCTGGGGAAGTGGGTGGGCATGGCATACGACAGCTTCCAACATCGGTGCCATCCATGAGTTGATTTAAAACCCAGCTAGAGACGGTCTAGGCCCCACTAGTGTCGACAGCTTCGTCTCAAGATGTTTGTATAACAGACCAAAATCTTTCGTCGACCCGTAGTGTTGGTGCTCTCTATCTCACGAGGGCACATGACAACCACCCGAGTCGACGGTTATAGCATAGACAGGATTTTGGGTTTGCGACAAGCGTATCGTGGCGTCCTCTGCAGTGCCCGTCCGACGATTTCATTCGCCTGCAGGAGCTCTTATCAGATAACCACCGGGTGATCGACTGGGTAACGAGCATACCCCCCGCGATGTCATCAGTGCAGCGGTGCTTATAGCAAAACGGAAACGGCTCTTGGTTTATCTGCGAAACTATCTTGGGTCAACCATATAAACAATCCAGCCAAGACGACTCCTTTGTCCATCCGATCTCGTTTCATTTTTCATTACTCGTTCTTCATTACCCCCCTCCCATCCCATCTCCAACTGTTACTCGAAGTTGTTGTCACCGAAAGCGATTCCCCCCTCAAAAATTTCTCGTCTCGTTACGTTGAGATTGGGGGTAAATCAGAAGCGACTAGTCAAGCTTTTCAACCCTTTATTTTTTTCAGGGTCCAGAAGCATCCATAAGGGGGGGCCCTTGGAGTCCCAAGCAGCCGGTAAAAATTACGAAATTATTAATTACGATGCAGAGCATTTTTATTGACTACGAAAAGCAGGTCTCAAAAAATTTATTGCCTGACCTCCAAGCTGGCTCATCCACCCACAACGTCGAGATGGCGCACGTGGCTCGAGAGTTAGACCTGAATGCCTACTACGGACCCGGCACCGTACTGGACAAAATGAATGTGGTGCCGGGTCTAAAGACTAGTACTGGTAAGTGGAGGATGGTCTCTTCTCCTTAAATATCGGATTGTTGCGATCGTGTGTGCCTCTTGGTTTTCTTTTGGGAATTGAAAGCTCAATCTTCTGTTGTCGCATTCGATGATTTTCATGAGTGACTTGGTGTAACCTCACTTCGCACCTGTATAATCATATCAAAATTCGCACGGAAACCCGAAGGCTGGCAAGAGAAGAAAAGCAAGACTGAATCATTCAATCGGGGTATCAAGAATTAGGCTAGTTCCGTATTGGCTTTTCGACAGAGCTGATCAACGCTTCCGCGAACAGCATTCTTTTTCTTCCTACGGGCGAATCTCGTCGTCAACCCCTCCGCCATCTCGACGCCAGATATGGAGCCGGCCCCGTCAAACAAGCTCCCGCCGCCTTCGCCGTCGCCGCTCGTCACAATTGATCCACCGAGTAATCCGATTCCGGATGACTTACCCCCGTTATCCGTTGGAACCCTGGACGTCGAGGTCGATAAGGTGGACGCCCTGAATTTGGTTACTGATTCGATAGCCCAGCAGCGGCAATCGTCCTCGTACCATTTGATCTTCCACCCGTACCTACTGGCCACACTGTCTGTGGGTCTCGCTATTGCTTATCAGTACTCGTGGCGGATAAAACGAGACCTCGGCACGGCATTCATGCTGCACTCCGGTGTTATCATGATTTACCTACTCACTATCCGCTACATTACGGGCTCGTACATTACAGTGGCGGAGAATATGAAGTGGAGTTGGATGGTATCCGAAGACGGCGAGGAGGACACAGTTATTGGCGTGCGGTTCGGAAAGGAGCTCATTGGCGCATTGATCCTGCGCCTCGAGCCGAACTCGAACCTGTCCAGCAAGAAGCGGAATCGCAACTCAATACTTAGAGGCGGAAAGGGGATAATCCGGGCCTGGACGGTTAAGCTCAAGTATCGAAACAAGGGCGTCGGCGCCGACATGCTGCAGGAGGCCGTTAAAATTACGAAAGAAAAATGTGGGAAAGACGCCGAGATCGGGTTCGCGAAAGAGCATGCGAACAGCACCACGGTGCTACCCGAGGCCTTCAACGGGCCATTTAGAAAAGACGAGCAAAGAGCGGCAAAGACCTTAGAAAAGGTATTGAACCAATGGGAGGGCAGCAAGCACAGGCGAAAACTATAGAGGCCTATATAGAGGTTCGACAGTACAGGTTAGGTTCGGATGGCGTTTGGGTGGCTCTTTTGCATATAATGCTTGATCAATACCCCCGTTCGTTTGGTGTGTTTAGCCGCCTAGAAAGGCAGGCAATAGATATTATTTCTTCATGGCCTAATAGGTTTTGAGCTAGATTTTGAGCTCTACATGTGCTTGGGTGCAAGTAATTGGGGGTATCGATAATTCTGCAAACCCTCCCATAAAAATCCTGACGACCTCCAAACTACCTATATCTTTCATTCTTCGTAACAGCAATTTTAAATCAAAGTGATAGTGAACCATTTTATATGTAATCTTGAACATGCTCATTTAGAAGTCGTTTAGATCCAGCCTCTAGATCTTGACCGTTGAAAATATGTGTGTGCGCAATCGCAGTCTGCTCGTAGCTTATCTTGTCCCCGTAGTAACATCGTCGAAGCCGTAAATGGGGCAACCCATCCGCCTCAAGGCGTGTAAAACCTATAACACACGGGCCAATGCCATCAGTAAAGCACTTTTGGTTGGTCGCTAAGCTGGGTAGCGTGCCACTTACATCGTTGATGGTAACCGTCTTCCGCTGGCGGTATTCGGTATAAGTCACACAATCCCTAATAATCTTTTTACCGGGTTGGAAGTCAGTAAAGTTGAGCATTATATATATGCCATGCACATTAGGCTAGGTGCCTAAGGTATGCAGTTAAAATGCAGATGGGGAGATGAGATGCAGGTTCACCTCTACCAAGCGCGCTTTGACAGCTGCGCGAGCCTCGTCGTAGATCTGAGCGGAAATCCGCTTGACACCACCTCGTCGGGCGAGGCGTCTGTATCCAATAAATACTTAGATTTTATTCAGATCTAGGGGTAGCACAGAGATGCGGGCGGGTTGAGTTTTAGTGTAAGGGCGCTGCAACGTAAAACGTACCTGATGGCTGGTTTCGCTAAAGAGTTAAAGTTATGATGTTAGTGAACAACTGTAAAGTGGTAGACTATAGATAACTTCTTTTTCTAGGAATGAAGCTATGACTTACTAACGCCCAGAATATTGTCTCTTAAAATCTTACTACTCAATCATTAATACAAAGCTATTGTCTTTCCCAGACCGTAGGAGGCGCTATACCGGTGACGCTTAACTCCCTGCGCAGCGAGCACGGTTCACGTTAGCAGGCTAGTTTCCACGGGGATTTCTGAGTCGATTTAAGACGTAAAAAGAAAAAAAGAAAAAAACTTATTACTTTTCCGCCTAGACCTCTGCCGCCTGGACCACGTGCTACGTTTTTTCCTCTTCCTCCTGCCATTTTGAAAAGCGGGTTTAATGGTGAATTTCGTCGATGTGAATATTGAGAGACAGGTAAATACAAACGGAGAGCGTGAATGCAATGCGTTGTGTTGCAGGTTGCGAGGTAACACTAGTCTGCGGGAAGTGGAGGGGACATGGACGTGGGATTGAAACCATTAAACCTGGTAGGCTGGGGGCGGGGAGACGCATTATTGACGGTATCGATAAGGGGATATGTGCCACCGTAGATTCTACTGTCTTTTTCTCGTTTCATGTATTTTTATAATTGAGGTAGATGTTTCTGATAGTTTAGTATAACATGACTGATAAACATATAAGAGTCTAACTACGAGTTTCCTATAAAGCCTGAACTGATCAAATACCAAATGTACTCGCAGCTCACTCTGATCTAAAAACGATTGTATTAATGTCTTAATAATGCCATTTATAAAGACAGTACGTTGAACAATGGAATCCCATTACGAGTCTGCCAATCCCGAATCTCAACGAGCGATCATGGACCTCTATAGAATTCTCTAGGATGCCATATACCTAATTAGTCCGGTTTCCATATCCAGATTACATGCTAACTGAAAAGATGAGATGCAATGGCGCAGCTGCGTATTTGTCAAGACGATGCCGGCCAAAGCGGTTCGCTTGATCATCCATACCAGCCGTTATTAGTGCCCGGCGTCTCTATGCTATACCATATTCCAAATCTTGAAGCGATTATTCGATTGCGGATATGAAAGTCGCCTCAGTGAATAGCACTCCCCTTTCGACAATTTCTTGGTCCCCAATCTTCATCTTGAGGTCAACACCGTCTTTGGGCGCGAACTACGTGGATGGTTAGTCATATGTCCCTCATCGAGAGGTGGGCTCACGCCGGCTTACCTGGTAAATATACGGCTTAGTTCCGGCAGCGCCGGCGACGATCTTCTTCACAAAACCGGGAACCTCGGCCATCACGTCGATCCTATCCATCCTGGGACCCAAGGA
This sequence comes from Hypoxylon perforatum, assembly GCA_028571165.1. Classification (NCBI taxonomy): domain Eukaryota; kingdom Fungi; phylum Ascomycota; class Sordariomycetes; order Xylariales; family Hypoxylaceae; genus Hypoxylon; species Hypoxylon perforatum. The sequence continues at coordinate 13,114 of JAOXNQ010000004.1, read as the reverse complement.
GCCTTCGAAGCTTGCTTCGGCGGGCTTCCCATCTTTCGTGGTGCCGGACCACGCGAACCTGACGTCAGTAGGTTCAGGCCAGTCGTTCTCCCCGTCTTGCTTCGTCTTGAGGTGTTTCGCACTCGTAATAGCGCCAGCAGTGATGAGCTCGCCTTCTTTCGCAATCCCGCCAACGCCGACGACAGTAGCTCCGTATGACGGCGGCGTGGTAAACTCCATCATGACCGCGGAATAGGTCGGTCCCTGGAAGTTGACAAAGTTCCACCGAGCCGCGGCGTGATGGGGCTTCATTCCCTGTAGCGCGTGCACGAACATGCCTTTTCCCTTGAAGTCGAGAGGGCCGTCCTTGGTCATGACGGTTCCTTCAGTCACGCATCGCGGCCAGAGTGCGTGGCGCATGCTGCCCCACGGATGCTTGAGGTCTGTGCCAAATAGGGTCTTTCCGTCCTTTCCGGCCATGAAGCCCGGCGCAGTCTTCGTCAACTTCAAGTTGACGATGCACTGGGGATCGTTCATCGACTTGACCGTGTATGAGTTCCCATCTTCGGCTAGCTCGAGGGCGCAGTCGGTGGCGTAGAAGCTGGTCTTATCCTTGCTGAATTCGTGATGGTGCAGGGGGGTAGAGCTCCAAAGAGGCTCCTTCGAGCCGTCGGGGTACATGATCTTGAGGTTGAACTGGCAAGTGGTGCGGATACCGCTTCGCAGGGTTAGCTGGTTCAAGCTGCAAGGGGGTGGCCAAAGTCTCGTACGCCACGTTACTATAGATGACCTGAGCAAACGCTATGTAGCCATTGTCCGACATGAAGTAGAAGACCTGACTCTCGACGCAGGTCGAGGTCATGACATCCCATTTTTGATCGTTCCTCGTCAATTCGGTATACGGAGTGGTTTTGGCATCTTCGGCGACGGATCTTATGGCCGAAGGGCCGTAGATGGGCTCTTCAGTGCCTGCGACATCAGCCAAACTAGGGAAAAGCGTTAGTCAATGGCTCTATTGGGAAGGGAGCAGAGGGGACGATGTCACTAACGTTTTTTTCGCCCAGTTCAACATGGTTTTCGAGGACAAGGGCTGCTTGAGTAGTATTAGCTATAGGAAGGATAATAGATAAGACAAGACAAGATGCGATGCAATATAGGAGTTACTGGGGGAAAAAGAATAGAGCGGTGATAGTTTAAAAAATAGGTCTCGGTTTTGGACTTGGATGCCTTAGGTCTTAGCGGGAGTAAAGAAGCTCAAGCTATCGAGGTTTTGGCGGGGTCGAATCACAGCTAAGGGCCCCAGTAAGCGGACTGGCGGACAGGCCGGAGAGTGACAGTGACATAAGGCGGGCAAAAGCGGGTGATGGTCACTGATGGGTGACTTCACCATCCTAGCAGCCCACCTACCGGTAGTTTAGATAATTATCGATAAGAATAAGCGGGATTGCAGATAGAGGATAAGGATTAAATAATGTCTAATTGCGGCTAGTGTAATTTTCACTGGCTTCCGCCGAGATTGTGGTTGAATGTGAAATTTGATCATTGGGGAGTGTCAACTACCTTTCAACGCGGTCATTTCTCTCTCCTCCCTGATTCCGCCAATTCGCTCACAAGATGTCTAAAGCGCGCGGGGCTGCCGCTGGCGCCGACCAGATCGTGAAGCTCATCGTGGGAGCCGGCAAAGCATCCCCCAGTCCACCGGTTGGTCCTGCGCTCGGAAGCAAAGGTATTAAGTCTATGGACTTTTGCAAGGTAAAGACCAATGAAGACACCGAAGAGAGTGGTGAGTGGCAATTGACTGTCTATATATATAGGAATTCAACGCGCGGACGGCGCATATCCTACCCGGAACTCCCATGCCCACGCGAGTCACAGTACGAGGAGACAGGTCTTTCCATTTTGATGTTCGAACGCCGCAAACCTCCTGGCTCCTTCGGAACGCTGCAGACCTACCAGTCAACAAGAAGGGGAAGAAGAGGGCTGCCAGCCAACCCGGCCACGAAACAGTAGGCACGGTCACTTTAAAACATATATACGAAATAGCGAAAATTAAGCAATCCGAACTGCGACTCTCCGGTCTTTCTCTGGAAGGACTCTGCAAGTCTGTCATCTTCCAGGCCAAGTCGATGGGAATCGCGGTGATTGCTTAGGAGCAGCGGACGAAGCGGATGTAGCGGCCAATTGCATTCGTCTAGGCGCTGGAGTGGACGGCACGAGGTTACTGTTCTACGGGCTATTTCAAAACTTCTGCTATACTTGTACAAACCATGTATCACCAAACCAAAACTACCTAAACCTGTACGATATTTGGTCTACCCGAAGCACAAACTTCTAAGCATATCATCTATTGAGGCTCGTGCAGCGGAAGGGCTCGGAAACGGCTTGGCTGAACAGGGAGACGATCGAAAGGCTTGAATGCTTTCACGTGCCTACCCAAAGGGGTTGGTATATCTTGTTGGTTCTTGTTGGTGGATACCTGCATGCGATGCCGCTCTTCAGTTCCTAAGCAGGGAGAAAGGTTACATATTTTACAATACCCAATCTGAATCTGAATCAACTCAATGCCGACACAGTCCACACGACATATAGAATGACTGATATCGCTCGCCGCTTAGAGAGTAATTGGCTGGAGTAAGCTTCCTACATTTATGAATGTGGTATTTGTGCTTCGACAGAGCCATTCTTGTGTCACGTACAGAGTTGTGAATCGGGGTTCGGTTTGCCTGATTAGGCGCATAAGCAAGCAAGGTGACATCAAGAAAGGAAAAGAGAAATCGTCAAAATCGCGATGCTGGTAACTGCCAATCATAGGACTCCTTATTTTGTACAATCATGGCACACATTTTCGGGGTTATCGTTCACATCGAGATATTTTCTAAAACGAGTTAAACAGTATTTGTGCAGTGGAATGGCATCACTGATTTAAGACAACGTTACCGGTAGTGAGTCACTGGTATTTGGGGCATCACGAGCCTCCAATCCTAGGGATTTAACTTACTTACATGTTATTTTTAGGCTTGGCCATGTTTATGTAGTTCGGCTTGAATGGAGCTTTGCTTTGGGTACTAAAATGATATAAATGAATTGATACCCGGCCAATTTCATTTTGCTAGGAGTATCCGATGTGAACTTTCTAAACCGATGCACGGAATTTATGGTCGTATAGTCCGTTAGGTGTTGTTCGGGTTCGTAGACAGCTGTCCCGAGCAGATTCGTTTTCCATTTGAAGGCTCTAACTGGATTCTGGGATACTGAAGGTTCGGTACATACTGTCGTAATAAGAGTTTCTTATTGGACAGGGTCTAGAGCTCTGTTTGATGCCGCGTAAACCCATTGGCGGGAGCTTGAGGAAGAGAAATCTTGGCCTTTAATAACCTATGCATAGCAGATCACAGTCCCGCAGATGGGTTGCTGCAGGCTAATCAATTTCAGAGCGATTATGTACCAAGGGTAGTCTAGGACCAGGATATCTGTGAGGATATCTGTGGTATCTTGTTATCTCCACGTTGTTAAAAAGCCAACCTGCAAACCCCATTGCTTGCTTCGGTCAGCCGGCATGGATTCCCAATATGGGATGGGATGATTAGGATGATGACGGGAATGATGAGAATGATGGGAATGATGGGAACGATGGGATCAAGTTCGGTTTCAAGGCCTTTGTCCTCTTTTCTTTGTCATCACTAAATCTTGGGAAGTGGTGACCCACACGTCTTATCCTTTCCAGAGCTTTCCCTCTCGCCGGCAAAAGGCCGAGGGGTGTACTGTACATTAATGTCCTCAATGTCCCGCTCCCCAAACGGCCGGGATTGGCCTAACCCGTCTTGCCGTCGCCTTTTAGAGACCATAAATCTTCAGCCCGATAGCCCCAGTAGCCCTGAACCCCCCCTGGTCCCTTGGTCCATTTGGTCCATCGGGTTGAATGCGGGTCACCAACATCTTTTTCCTTGTACAGTACATATGCTGTGTAAATGCACGTAGGTATTGAGTCCATATCCGCATACAAATAAATACTCAGGTCCCTGGAACCTTAGGACTAGCAAAGTAAAGCGCCCACTATGGCATAGTGGGCGGCGGGCAGCTACGCAGACAGACAGCCCCACCAAAGAACTACGATTCATGAATATAATCTCGTCATCACGTACTAGGCCCATGCTTCGAGGTTTTCAATCCTTTTGCCTTGCCTAACCCTGAGCCTCACGGCCTAAGCATTTCTATTTCTATTGTCACTTACCTAGGTTTTGGGTACCTTGGATTGCCATGACAACCCCGATCGACATTGATGGCCGTTCGCTGGAGCAGCCACAAGGTGTGTAATTTCGTATCCCGTATCCCGTATCCTCCCTTTGTTTGGCGCACCGTACTCGTCCACCATTCCCAAGTGTTCCACCATTGCTTATTTTCGGAATCGTGCTTCTTTGACTCAAATGGCTGACTGCGTCTGTTTGCAATGCTCCAGGCAGCTCCAACGACGCACCCGAACATACCGATGGCTCTGTAATGCCTCACGAACGTCCGACAGGCGTTCGCTTTTCATCAGTAGTCGACGAGATCGATCCCCCTGCTGCGTCATTTGGTAGTCCGGAAAGCCGGAAAGACAGCTTTGCTAGTCCTGACGCACTACGGTCCCTGACCAATTCGCTTCAAGGCGCCCAGCTTCAAGAACAGCGTCTGAAAAATTATTCGTTTGATCCTGTTTCGCTTCCGCCTTCAAGGGTATGCCAACTTTCTTCCAGCTTCAGTCGTCTACGATCCCCATCCTCTCCGCTTTGTTGGTTATAAAAAGGACACCCGGGAAATTATCTTGGTTGGATTCCGTTGTTGCACCCCAATTCCCTTCTTGGATCAAGCGAAGAGCAGTAGCCCTTCAGGTGAACAATAGTCTTGGTCCATGGCAACGATACTTGGTGGCGTCGAATCTGCACAGGACCACATATAGCTAACGGTAGATCAACTAGGTTACTTCGACCGAGACCACGCCTGGTGCAACTCCGCAGCAAAGCAACAGCCCTATGAGCCACCCATCGCCGCGGTTGAGCCCCAAGGCACCGGAGTTGGCATCGCCGCCCTTGACACCCGCCGGAACATCTGCTGCAGACTCTTCGCATAGAAGCGCAAAATCCGTTCGAATCTCGGGGTCTGATGGAGGATTCGACTCGCAGGCTATAACCCCGCAGGCCTCTGGTCAAGAAGACTCGAGACCTGTTTCCCCACGGATGGGCTTGCCGCATCGACCCGCCTCCACTGACAATATATCGCAACGGTCGACCGCAGTGGATGAGCACGATGGCGGAGTTCATTCACACCGGAAGGGGATGTTTAGCATAGGACCAGGAGGCCAATCGGTGCCCGTCTCTCGAGAATCTAGTCCGTCTAGGAACGCGGCTTCACAATATTACTCTCGGCCTTTTACCCCTCAAGGAGATATCAACGATCCTTATGCTGCAAGCAAACGGCCGACCCAGAGTAAAGCTAGTGGCACTATCGACCAGAGATTCGTCTTCTCCAGGAAAAAGAAAGCTGCTTCCCCATCATCATCCACCACGAACGTGTCAAAGACCGATAAGCAAGAAAAGAGGGCATCTGGACTTTTCGCGCAAAGAAATAGGTCTGGCGACTTGCACCCAACTGGAACCGGATCGACAATGCAAAGTACCCACGGCTCTATGTCTGATCTAAAGAGGTTCTTTAAAGTTGGAGTTAGCCACAAATCGAAAAAGTCGATAACGCCATCGCCTTTAAGTTCAAAACCGCCTCATCAGGTTCCATTCGCCGATGACCATGGTCTTTCATCCAAGTACGGAAAACTTGGTCGAGTACTCGGCTCTGGAGCTGGTGGCTCTGTCAAGCTCATGAAGCGAACCGAGGACAACACCGTCTTCGCCGTAAAAGAGTTCCGACCTCGACATTCGTACGAAACCGAAAAGGAGTACGTGAAGAAATTGACGGCCGAATTCTGTATCGGATCTGCTCTACACCATGGTAACATTATCGAAACACTGGACATCGTTCAAGAGAAGGGGAAATGGTATGAAGTGATGGAATACGCTCCCTTCGATCTATTCGCGATAGTGATGACGGGGAAAATGTCAAAACCTGAGATCACCTGCTGTTTCCTCCAAATACTGAGTGGGGTAACATATCTCCACAGTTCCGGACTTGCTCATCGGGATCTCAAATTGGACAACGTCGTCGTCAGTCGGCACGGGATCATGAAGATCATAGATTTCGGTAGCGCGCACGTATTTAGGTATCCTTTCGAGTCGGAAGTTGTACTTGCTTCTGGTAAGTCAGATGCGACAGAGAGATATGAACGATAAAACTAACAGATTCTTAGGCGTCGTAGGTTCCGACCCTTATCTCGCCCCGGAAGTCTACGACGAGCGAAAGTACGACCCGCAGGCCGTAGATATTTGGTCTCTTGCAATCATCTTTTGTTGCATGTCACTTAGGAGATTCCCTTGGAAGGTTCCCCGCATGTCGGATAACTCGTACAAGCTATTTGCTTCTGAGCCAAGTCCTGGGCATGACCCTAGGAAATTAGTCATGCCTTCGAGGTCTACGAATGATTTGACGGACATTCCGCAGCGCGACATCTTCGTAGAAGAGGCAGCGAAGCAGCAAAGACCCAAGAGCACTGACTCTCTTGCTCCGGGAGGACCTGACGCGAACGTCCCGGAGAGGAAAGAAGTTATCCGAGGGCCATGGCGTCTATTGCGGCTACTTCCTAGGGAGAGTAGGCACATCATCGGGAGAATGCTGACGATCGACCCGAGGAAGCGCGTACAAATGGCGGAAATCCTCGAAGAACCTTGGGTGTCAGACACGATCATCTGTAGGCAGATTGGTCATGGAGAAGTGATCAAAGCAGACGACCATTCGCACGTTCTCGAGCCTCCGGCACCAGTGAACAACAAATAGGGGGCAGAAAAGTTAGGGGTTGCAGGTTGCAAGGTGTATTTTGGACATGAGAGGAAAGGAACAGTCATCCTCAGGGCGTTGGTAGAGTTGCACATTTCCAGGTCATTTCCACGGGGCACAGCGGTAATGGAGCGGACCGTATAGGTTTCATGGCTATAGACTTAGACTATAGGATATTGTGCATAGAAAGTCTAGGGTAGTCTGGTTCTTCGCGACTGCTACCTTGGGTAGTCAGCGATTGTTTATTAATGCGATGTATTTGTATTCTATTTCTACATGGCCCATGTATGATGTATATCTGTCTAGCTGTCTACCTACCTAACTCTTCTGTGATAAGTCGTGATATTAGGGGCGACTGGCTGACCAATACCTTGAGTAGCTGAGGGCCCATTATTCCGGCAATCCGGGTGGACCCACTCGGAAAAACCTAGGAATAAAAGTCCAACAGGCACTTGAACCTTCTAAAGCTTTCTAAAGACCCATCACTTGCGATAGCTTCAAATTTATACACACGAGCCTCCAATTCCTTTCACTTCGCCCACAAGACACCTACCGAGCAGGAATTGCCAATTCTCCTTGTATATACTTCGCAATGGTAAGCATAACTCTAATTGTTCCGTCAATTAAGCTTAGAATTTTGGCCTCGGCTTTTTATAAAGCTTGGCAGCTAGAGCTCTAAATTTTCTCCCCGCGCTTCTAGAAAAAATAAAATACCAAAGTACTGGTTGACTAACCTGTGGACTATAGGCCACCGCTATCCGATCCATCAAGTCCCTCGTTCCCCTCCTGGACCGCGTGCTGGTCCAGCGGATCAAGGCCGAGACCAAGACCGCCAGCGGCATCTTCCTGCCCGAGTCGAGCGTGAAGGAGCTCAATGAGGGCCGAGTTCTGGCCGTCGGACCCGGTGCGCTGAACAGGGAAGGACAGCGTGTAGCTATGGGCGTCCAGACGGGAGACCGAGTACTGATTCCTCAGTTCGGAGGCTCCCCCGTCAAGGTCGGTGAGGAGGAGTTCCACCTCTTCCGCGATAGCGAGTAAGTCATAATCATGCCTTGGCCCCTACAACAGCCATTAAAAAGACGAATGCTCACAATGTGTCCCTACAGAATCCTAGCCAAGATCAACGAGTAAAATGACAGCATATACCCACGATTCATGACCACACCGGTGTACCATATAATGTACAACAAGACAGATGGCATATAAAAAAGGCGAGCTCGGGTCAAACTTTGCATATCGCCAATGTGATTTTTGACGGCTGGTAGGGGGAGAAAAAGGGACGTCTTTAGCTGAACCGCGAGAGGTAATCTCTACGGACGCCTTATGGCTTACAATGAATGCAACGAATCTCTACTCTTCCTTTCAAAATTCTATCATGAGACTTTTGACTAGCTAGCAGGTGCCCTAGACCTCTCAAGGACCTATCTTACATGAGTTATACGTGATGAATGGGCTGTATGTGGTATCAATGTCATGATTTATTTTGGCCATATAGGCGATACGTGATTAAAGACTAATTTTTTACTATTTGAAAGATTCGTAATTGCTGGGTAGCTTCCCGGGCGTATTTAACTATTCCGCAGCAGTGAGATAGAGAAATAAAAATACCAAAAAAAAAAGTAATCCGATACAGGGAATCGAACCCTGAACGCCTCGACGAGACCGAGGTATGTTAACCGTTACACTATATCGTTCTTATCGTTTGGTGAGGGAGTCGCCTCCCCCCCCCTCGCTCTGCTTTTCCTTACAGATGGCGCTTTGCCTTGTTAGACATGCTTATAGCGCATACCTTACATACTACCGCAAACATTTCAAAGTTTTCAATCCTATGAAATGTGCTGCTTAAAGTGAATCGAAGGCATGGGTGGCGTCTTCTAAACTTGACGCCACATCAACTGCCCAGCCACATAGGGAGACTATCATGGCTTGTGCATGTCATCTTTCCTTCACCCCTGATCCTAAATCTTCTGTATTGTAATCTTTTTAAGCTCTTAGTATTAGGTATATCCGTGGTGGTCAAATGAGTGGTGGTTATTGTGAACGAGAAAGCGATGGTGTAAAATTTAGCCGCAGGCCAAGACTAGGAGCTAAGCGCCTCAAGCAGGTCTAACTGGAATAATAGGGGTTCAGCTGTAATTCTTACCAACCCCTTTACAACTCATCAAGAATGTTTTCTTTTTTCCTCGCCATTCACTACCTAAGGCGTGAGGTTGAAATTGAGTAGTTGGGACGAAACTACGTTTCAACTCCAACGGCCACAACATGGCCGATTGGCCAACGGAGTATTGGCGCGCTGCAGCCACCCGCCTCCCTGTCCCTGACATCAGACCGACCTCAACACAGCGACCTGCCTCCTACGGCTGGACCACTTTGAGCCGCTTCCCCAAGATCTACCATTTACCAACGTCAAACTTCACGTGTTACCGTTACACTTTGATCTGCAGCTAGAAAAGCAGGGCGGGCCAAGGTTTTACCCCTGAGTAGAGCATCTCGAAAGGCTTCAGATATATTACGCTGCCAAGGTTTTGCAAACGCTCGCCTGGGAACTTTGCTGTTTGATTCGGTGAAGACACCGCGCTATCCTCGGGCCCTAAATTGTTGGAGGCAGGTGAAAATGAAAGTTGTGGCTGAACAAAAGGAAATGGCAAATTATCCTCGAATCAAGACCCTGAAAGAACCGGAGTTTTCTTTCCTCTGCTAGTCTACGTGGGCCTTGAGGTTACACAGCACATATCGACCCTTTCAATGACCTAGCAGCCCTAGTCCGTATCTTTTTGTCCGGCCTATTTTATTTTTATAAGGCGAAGGGCCATCCCAGCTCTTAGTCTATCGTCCAAGTATATGTACCTAACTTAGTTGTTGCTGTTGCTTACTCTCTCTTCAGTCACTTATGACTATGTCTTTTTGATACACTCATTACTCAATCTAACAACTTTTGAAGCCCTAGTGGCATTTTGTTCGCTCATTTACCCCTTAGACAGGCTAGGAATTCATTCTTCACAAATTCGCGTTTTCACTTTGCGACAATTGCACATATATTTCGCGCGAAGCCGCAGGATTCAGCCTCTCGGCATTACACTCTTTGACATTCTACCAGCTGGTGTTGGTATTTACCGTTCGAGATGAAAGGTTTTACTTCTTTTCTCTTGGCAACCGCCTCGTCTAGTACGATGGTGGGCGCTCACACTGTCTTTACTACTCTATTCGTTAACGATGTTTCCCAAGGCGATGGGACTTGCGTCCGGATGAATATGGACCCGCAAGCGTGCACCAACCCCCTGGAGGAGGTAGACAGTGATGACATGGCTTGCGGTAGGAGACTGAGTTCCTGGTCGCTGATCATGATGTTTGAGCTAACTCTTACCAAGGGGTGAGCGGCGCCAAGTCCGTTGCATTTACCTGTCCTGCCCCGGCTGGCGGGAAGCTTTCTTTCGAGTGGCGGCTGTGGGCCGATGCTGAACAGCCTGGCGCTTTGGACATCTCACATAAGGTATGACGGAGCCCGTCTCCTTCAACAAGGGAGATTCTAACCTTGCGGGTTTAGGGGCCTTGCGCCGTCTATGCGAAGCAGGTGAATGATATGGCGACAGACTCCGCAACGGGTCCAGGTTGGATCAAGCTTGTAAGTAAATCTTGTAGCGCTTTCCGCGGTATTCCGTATCTACTACATTATACGAAGACTGACCCCGAGATGACAGTGGGAGGATGGCTATGACGACGCGACAGGCAAGTGGTGTACCGAAAAGTTGATCGATAACAACGGCTTGATGTCCATCGACATACCCGATTCCCTTCCATCCGGAAACTGGCTCTTCCGGCCCGAACTCCTCGCTCTCCACAATGCCGACAAGGGCGACCCGCAGTTCTACACAGGGTGCGCGCAGGTCTTCGTCCAGGGTAGCAGCACAGCACCCCTCGACGTGCCCGAAGAGTACAGCGTCAGCATCCCGGGCTACGTCCAAGCAGATGACCCCGGCTTGACCTTCAACATCTACAGCCAGCAGCTCCCGCCGTACCCGATGCCCGGGCCCAAGGTCTACGAGCCCTCCGAGTCGGTCACCACGGCCACAGCCTCGTCCTCCAAGCTGGTCCTGAAGCAGACCGAAGGCAAAGTCCCGTCCGACTACCTCATCAAGAACGCCAACTGGGCGGGCGTGGAGGTGGCCGCCTACTCGACCGAGGACGGCTGCTGGGAGGCGTCGTCAGCTTGTTACGACCAGGCGGGCACGTGCTACGACTCGGCGCCGCCAACGGGCAGCGCGAACTGTCGCGTCTGGGAGCAGAAGTGCGACGGCATAAACGCCGCGTGCAGCGCTGGCGACTTCAACGGGCCGCCGAACAAAGGCCAAAAACTCGCCAGCGCTGACCCCGCGCCGCCGGGGGATATACCGGACCCCGTGAGCGCTAGGAGCGTTGGGGATTCCACCAAGAAGCTGCAGAGACGGCAGGTTGCGCGGGCAGCATGGATGTTGCCATAAATCGACGTTGGTCCTATAACCACCACGCCTCTCGGGCAGGATCCGGGAAGTCGGGTGTTATATAAATTCAAGCTACCTAGCATGACTAGAAGAAAATATACTAGTCAAACTAGGAATTATTTCAGACGTGGTTTGCAGCATGGTGGCACCGATTCGCCATGTGACTATGTCGCGTGGACTGAACCGATGTGGACTCTGAGGTTACGAAGAGGTCATTAATAAGACGGCTGTCGGTCTATGGGTAAGCCAATGAATGGGTCGTGATATCGTTATGCATATAGGTTGAAGGAGCTGAAGCGAGTTATGCCAATTATGTCTCACCGCCCAAACATTTAATTTAAATAGAAGACAGTAGCTAAGTGGATGGATTGGTAACGAGGATCTAGAAACTAACGATGCTATTACTAAACTAAAGTTGTACAGTAAGAGGAAAACCAGCTGGGAATGCTTTTGCACATGCTACACGAAGACAAAAAGTACACAACGGGTATATGGAAAACGGCAATCGGAATGCCTGCTTAGTAATACCCCGAGCCGGTGGATCGCCTCATCCCGCATTCAAATTCGTCATCGGTGCTTGGGAATGACAAAAAGCAATTGGGCCTAAGCTAAGGCAATTTTGAACAGTGTACTGACTCAATGCTTTAAAGAGTCGACAGCATCGCTTATCCCGGACTTTCCTCTTTTTTATAAATATATTCAAGGTAGCTGCACGGCAATTGGCGTTTACTTCCTTTCCACTTTCAATTTGAACTACAGTAGCTTCAGGGGTCTTTCAAAAATAGACACGGGCTAGTTTAGCCTCTTCCACTCATTCGCAACTTGACATTCCAGCGCCAAGGCTTAAAGCAACGAAGAAGAAATTCATTAAAACATTGAGTGGCTGGATTTGACATTTTAAGAAGAACGTTATCGAAAGACAAAGTGTTCTCATTTCCGAGAATAGTCATTGGCCAGGTCCCTTACATATCATACCAATCAGAATCATGACGGTCCCTATCGAGTCGACCGAGAGCAACCCCTCCCCCGCACACGGTTTCGGAACCCTAGCGGTGCACGCCGGTTCACCCCACGATCCCACTACCGGCGCCGTCATCGAGCCCATCTCGCTGTCCACCACCTACGAGCAGACCGCCGTCGGCAAGCCCGTGGGCGCGTACGAGTACTCGCGCAGCTCGAACCCGAACCGCGACAACTTCGAGAAGGCCGTCGCGGCCCTAGAAAATGCCAGGTACGCGCTCGCGTTCGGCAGCGGGAGCGCCGCCACCGCCACCATCCTCCAGAGCCTGGCCCAGGGCTCGCACGTCATCAGCGTGAGCGACGTCTACGGCGGCACCCACCGTTACTTCACACGTGTCGCCAAGGCCCACGGTGTTACGGTTACCTTCACGCCGCAGATCGAGGTCGACATAGCCGAGCACATCCGCGAGAACACCAAGCTCGTGTGGATTGAGACTCCCAGCAATCCCACCCTGCGGCTCGTCGACATCCGGTCCGTGGCCGAGGCGGCGCACGCGCGGGGCGTCGCGGTGGTCGTCGACAACACTTTCCTCAGCCCCTACATCCAGAACCCGCTCGAGCACGGCGCCGACATCGTCGTCCACAGCGTCACCAAGTACATCAACGGCCACAGCGACGTGGTCATGGGGCTCGCCGCGTTCAACTCGGACGAGCTGCGCGAGCGCCTCGCCTTCCTGCAGAACGCGTGCGGCGCCGTGCCCTCGGCCTTCGACTGCTGG
>JAOXNQ010000003.1:3785504-3890961 GCA_028571165.1 Hypoxylon perforatum | reverse complement strand
TAAAAAAATATTTAATATTTTAAAATAAATAATTTTAATATTTAAATTTAAATATTAATATAAAATTAAAATTTTTAATAAAAAAAATATATATATAATGAATTTTTATTATATCGAATTGCATATTTTAAAAAACCTAATTCGTTATAACGAGTTTTTACTATAAACCCGCTTGTCGGGATGTACCGGTGGTTTTTGTCCCGGCAAGGCTTACGATCAACCGGCGCATGTGGCCTGTGCATGTGCAAGTTTACTGGTGCTTGGCACCTGTGGGCTGCTGTAGTCGGTGTCGCTGCGGTATTAGCGAAGGTTACAACCGCTGCCCGCTACCCGTCACAGCTTTTTGATAGAAAGCTTGAGGCTCTTTTTTTACTTCTCTTATCACCGCCGTGCATAATTCGTCCCATCCTACCCTCACTACCGCCTTCGATCTCCTCATCCGTTGGAAGCTTATTTCTAGCTTCCTAAGGTTCAATTGCCCTAAAACACAAAGATGCCGGCTTTCTCACGTCTGCGGCCTGGAGCTGCCGTCCTGCGCCAACTTTCCCGACGAGCATATAGCTCTACGACTTCTCCCTACTCCCAGACTATCGAGAACCTGCGCATTAATGCCGACACGAAGGTTTTGTTCCAGGGATTCACCGGAAAGCAGGGAACGTAAGCGCTTATCTTTTCCGTCCATCTCATCGTTACGAACCCTATTACCGAACCCACCCTAGCGTACTATCTACATCACAATATTACCTACTCATACACAAGAGTAGTTAGAGAAGAAAAAAAAATAATAAATAATGACGATGCTAATATTTGGATATCTACAGTTTCCATGCCCAACAAGCTATCGAATATGGTGAATAAGCCCCATACCCTACCGAACTTCTACGCCGATTGATTCTATAACCGGAGAAGGAAGAGCGTATCTAATAGGAATATGTGTGAATAGGTACCAAGGTTGTAGGAGGCACGAACCCCAAGAAGGCTGGTCAGGAACATCTGGGTCTTCCCGTCTTCGCCAATGTCGGTGATGCTGTGAAGGAGACTGGCGCTACTGCTACCGCCATCTTTGTACCGTGAGTGTCAAGTTACCAGGTTGAAACGGGGGCCTCGAGGGCACAGGAGATGCTAATTAGTGTCGATAATTGCAGTCCTCCTCTAGCTGCCGCTGGTATTGAAGAAGCCGTCTCCGCCGAGATCCCTCTCGTCGTTTGCATTACCGAGGGAATTCCCCAGCATGGTACGTTTGAAATATCCCTTTCGAGTACAAAGCTTCGGTTTTTCTGACTTATCTTCACAAAGACATGGTTCGCATCACCGATATCCTCAAGTCCCAGTCGAAAACTCGTCTCGTCGGCCCTAACTGCCCCGGTATCATCGCTCCGGGCCAGTGCAAGATCGGTATCATGCCTGGTTTCATCCACAAGCGCGGTCGCATCGGTATCGTCTCCCGTTCCGGTACTCTGACGTACGAGGCTGTCAACCAGACCACCCAAGCCGGCCTCGGCCAATCTCTCGTTGTGGGTATTGGTGGTGACCCCTTCAGCGGCACCAACTTCATCGACTGCCTCAATGTTTTCCTAAAGGACGAAGAGACGGATGGAATCATCATGATTGGCGAGATCGGTGGATCGGCAGAAGAAGATGCCGCGGACTTCCTCAAGGCCAACAACACCGTTAACGGCGGCAAGCCCGTCGTCAGTTTCATTGCTGGTATCAGCGCCCCTCCGGGACGACGAATGGGTCACGCCGGTGCTATCGTGTCCGGCGGTAAGGGCGGCGCAGACTCCAAGATCAAGGCCCTGGAGGCTGCCGGCGTTGTGGTAGAGCGCTCGCCCGCTGGTCTGGGTCGCGCGATGAGGGAGGCATTCGTCAAACGGGATCTACTATAATACGGCTTGTATTCTCCTTTACACAGGTGGTAAGTAGATAGATACTACGCGGCCCCTCGGCGAGCCTAATTGTGTTGCGAGTCGACTAAAGGCTAGAGATATGTATAATTGCCGCGCTCCTCAGGGAAGCAGATATCAAAGCAGTTTTGAGGGAGGGCTGGTTAGGAAAGCTAAACAGCTAAAAAGGGAGCACATCCTATGTGTCTTTTTTTTCTTTACTTAACTTTACGATAGACGGAGGGGCGGATGGCGGAATGTGCATTGTATCTTCCTGTATTTGTCTATCCAGCAAGCCTGCATCCTTTCGAATGCTCTGTCGTGTTTCGAGTGTGTGAAGTCATGCCTTATGAAAGTCTGAACGACATCTTCAACTAGTAAACTCGTTCTCATCTGTGTTTCATAATTTTCGCCTCAACTTGACAAGTTTAGGTATTGAGGAGGTAGGGCTATTATGCCTTTCTTACAAAAATAAAAATAATTCTAAATAAATCACAACTCGACACTAGCAGATCTACTATTAACCATGTCTACGATGTGAAGTTGAATGGGGGAAAAGGGGGATGAAGAGCTATACGAATCCTGCAGGGGCACAGCCCGACTATCGTGAACTAGGCTACAACTAACGCAGTAATAGTTCGCACCAGTTTCAAGTTTGGTCAATATCTCATCGCTTACACGAAAACATCCCAATTATGTTTTACACGCTCATCATCGGCCTCGTCGCCGCTGCTGGCTTAAGCGTCGTCATGGTAGAATTCCGGGAGATGATCCGCGTCACCCTCTTCGGGTCGCGAAATACATCGTCGTCTTTCGAGCCCGCGCGTGACATCCCGTCGCTAGAAGGAAAAGTCGTGCTTATCACGGGAGCCGCAGGCGATCTGGGCCGACAGACGGCCATCGAACTTGCACGGCACGGACGGCCTGCGCGTATTTATATTGCGGATTTGCCGCTGGACGAGGACGGGAGAAAGCAGCTCATCGATCGGATAACACGTGAAGTTAACGAGACTCCCGTAGTTGGAAGTGAGAAGTTCAAGCGCGTTGCAAGCACCGAGATTCGGTTTCTCGATCTCGATCTTGCTAGCTTTGAAAGCGTGCGGAAGTGTGCGGCCGATTTCGTAGCCAGAGAGGAACGGCTGGATATCCTGGTGCTTAACGCGGGTATAATTCGCGTGGCGACGGGAGTCACCAAGGAGGGATTCGAGATTCACTTTGGTATTAACTACCTCGGCCACGCGTTACTGTCGAGATTGTTGGCACCAATGATGCTACGCACCTCCCAGCAGCATCCAAGTGCCGACGTGCGAGTGGTGGTCGTCTCAAGTGAGGGACACAGTATGGCGCCTCCAGGAGGGATCCAGTTTGAGAAATTGAGGACGGACTGTGCAGATATGGTGCGTTCCGGACATACCCTGCTTCAACCGTTTTTCATAAAACATCCACCTCAATCCAAGAAGAACAGCTGCTGATCCTCAAGCTCTGCTCCAATAGTCATACACACTGCGATACGGGCAGAGCAAGCTAGCCCTCATCGGCCTCACGCGAGAACTCGCGCGCAACTACCCGCAGTTTAAGACTGTCGCAGTTCACCCCGGGAGAATCCTCACGGGAATGGCCGTTTCTTTGAGAAAGGAAAGCCTTCTCGTCCGTCTTACAGCACCGATTGCGCCGCTCGTCTGTGCGTCTGTGTCCGATGGCGTCAAGAACCACTGTAGGTAAAATGATCAACCTATGGAGTAACTATCTTGCCTAAGGAAGCAATTACTAATTCTCTTCCCGACAGTGTGGGCCGCGACAAGCCTCAACGCAGAAAGCGGGAG
The DNA here is from genome assembly GCA_028571165.1 of Hypoxylon perforatum. NCBI lineage: Eukaryota > Fungi > Ascomycota > Sordariomycetes > Xylariales > Hypoxylaceae > Hypoxylon > Hypoxylon perforatum. Next base: position 3,887,255 of record JAOXNQ010000003.1, on the reverse strand, counting down.
GTACTATGAGCCTGTTGGTGTGGCTGGAAAGGAGACGGCAATGGCAAGAGACGAGGACCTGTCTAAAAGACTGTGGGAGTGGACGCAAAACGAACTTAAGGGGGTGATATAGTGAGCACCTAGGACTGAGGTAGTGTGTATCACGGCTAGATCTCGGACATATGTTCTCGAAAAGAGATAAATGCCAGATCCTCGGAGCGCACTGTTCAAGATGTGCGTTACAATCCGTCCAGCCGTCTTGGAGGTAGGTACGCAGCCACCTAGGTCGGTAAGCTTCACTCCTCCAGTCCCCATGCTTCAACCCCGCAGGCGGGAAACCCATTGGGATGAGGATTTATAAATGCCTCAGATAACTAGAACGGAATCTCCAAGTTCGTCACGGATCCTAGATTGGTGTGGTTGGGGTAGATGTTGCGGCAACAGCGCCGCTGACGTTACACATGTCACTAGTATAGGGGTATTGGGTGTATAGTCAGGAAGTATGGAGGTATAGAACGGCAGACAGTGTATAGTCTTGAAGTATATCTAATGACGAGGTCGCCGGGGATAGAAACCCTTTCTCACCCATATGTCAGTCCTCTATTTACTTGCATTTCTTGACATATCTCTAATATGCTGATAGATGAGGAAAAGCCAACCGTAGCTCCAATAGCGGTAGATAAGCCTAGGACTAGCCATAAGGAAGAATTTGAGATCGTGCCGATCGAGCAAGAGGCCTTCCAGGGCGCCTATCATGTCCATCTAAGCTGGAGATCATGGGTGGGAGACATCCATATCTTCGTCTGAGATCGTGTATCCTGACGAAGTTCACATCTAGCTGGTAGTGTTTATAACTTGTTTCGCGTAAGTCTCTTCGCGCGTTTCCTCCCGTCTATGCCAGACACTAACTCGATACGAGTAGTAAAATGTCACAAATGTTCGTAGTAATGTCCGCGGGGTTCGTCATCGCCTTCATCATCCGCGACCTTGGAGACCCTTCGATAGCTGGCTGGGTCATCCAGGTGCATACTGCCCCCCCTTTCGTCCGTTTTCCCTCGCGACATGAGCTAACAACGAGCCTCTAGGGACCACTACTCATGCAATCAGTCTTGTCACCGACACTCGGCCGGCTATCCGATGTCCTAGATAGGAAGTATCTTGTCGCCCTGCCCCCATTGGTAGCATTCGTCGGCTCTGTGGTGTCTGCCACGGCAACGTCGATGAGCATGCTTATCGGCGGCGGGGTCCTTATAGGTGCCACATTAGCCACAGTATCCATTGTCGTGGCATTCCCGTGCGAGATTTTACCTTTGAAGTTTCGCGCGCTGGCTAATGGGCTTACTTACGTCGGTGGTACTTGCGGTGGCCTGTGAGATTACCCCTTCCTTTCTCCCCCTTTGGCACCTATATCTACGTCAAAATCCAAGAGGATTAGGGCTAAAACGTAGAGCATATACACAGCATCGGCACTCTTGGTGCTGGGGCAGTGACAAACATCGGCCCCGGCGGTTGGCGGTACATATTCTGGATTCAAGCTGCGTTCCACGGCATCACCAGCATCGGGCTATTATGCTTCTACTGGCCGCCGAAGCACGCTAAATATCCTAAGATGTCGATGAGAGACTACGTCTGGGCGTGTGACCCTATCGGATCCGTGTTATTCGTCAGCGGTGCCACCCTGCTGCTCCTCGTGTTCGACTGGGTCGGTGGCGCTTACGCGTGGTCGAGTTCTTACGTCGCCGTGCCGCTTAGTTTGGGATTGGTGGTGATAATATGTTTTGCCGTATACGGTACGTCGATAGAAATACTCCATATACCCAGCATAAGAATCCAGACATCACTGACAACAATAGAATGGAAAGGCAGATCTGATGGCCTAATTGCCCACATCTACTTCCGGCAGAACGCCAATTTCGCGTATGCGATCTTTGCCTTCGCGGTAGAGGGCTGGGTCTTTTATTCGGCGGTCACCTCGATCGTGCCGCAGATCGCCCTCAACCTGGGATTCGGAAGCGACTCTTGGGAGATCTCGGCCCGCCAGCTTAGCTTCCAGTTTCCGGTTATGTTTACCTCTGTGCCGATTGCCTGGTATGCGACTCGGTTCAAGGACCTTCAAGCGCCACTGCTCGTTACCTTTACTATATTCCTTATTGTGTAGGATTTCCCCCCTTTTGCTTTTCTTGTTAGGAGCAATATGAGCAACAAACTAACAGAAGCTTACCACATAGAAGCATCTGCTACTCCACCATCCCCCTTTTTGCTTTTCTTGTTAGGAGCAATATGAGCAGCAAACTAACAGAAGCTTACCACTTAGAAGCATCTGCTACTCCACCATCCAACTGTCGTGGAGTTCTGCGCAGCTGGGCTTCAACGTGTTGGCGGGAATCGGCTAGGCTGGCTTGCTCACGCTTCTCGTAGCTGCCATTCAGTTCATGGCACCGCACGCTTTCCTCTCTACAGCTACCGGTCTAGCCTTCTCGGCACGTGCTATCGGTGGTGCCTTTGGGTCAGCCGTCCTGAACGCTATCATCAACGGCCGGCTGGCTGGCCACTATGCGGCGAGCGTGGGGGCTGCGGCTGTCGGCGCGGGACTACCTGAAGATAGCGTACCGGCGTTATTAGAGGCGTTGGGTGCCGGGACGATAGGGTCGGGAGTCGCGTCTGCAACGCCTGCTATCTGGGATGCAGCAGTCGAAGCGAGCAGGTGGGAATATGCTTACGCATATCGGCTGGCTTGGGCAAGCGTCATTCCGTTTGTTGTCCTAGCTATTGTTGCTGTGGCTTTGTTAAAAGGCGTCAAGGATTTGATGACAGAGAAAGTCGAGGCCACCGTAGAACACGTTCCAGCGCAAGAATAAGTAGTCACTCTCCACGTCTATTTAGATTAAAACGAGGTGGTATTTGCATATAGGTCTCAAAAGACAGTAATTAAATTTCCAATATAGGTGTAGGTTTGGTAGATGTTGGACACAATTCGCGTCGTCGCGGCGTACTTAAGCAGCTATGGTGCTACCAGCGGTTGGTCAATGTCTTGCAAGCAAGAGCCACGGCATTTAGCTTTGACCGTCCTCGTTTCTCGTATTTGAATACGTCCCATAGGCTTGGCGGACTGCATTGCCGTCTTCGACAGCCGTGATTTTGGACCATCCTAAACGTTCTTGTTAGCTAGAACCATACGTCACCCGCCTAGCGTATTGCCTCGACTCACTTTACCTTTATACAGCGCATCCGTATCACCTACACGTGCCAACACATTGAGTTCGGCTAGCAAATGCTGGTAAGGTGAGTGTGAATCTGCCACTGATGCTCGCATCGTTGGCAGAAGGAATCTAGGTTGAGCTTGAATGTATTACACTCATGACTGCTCCTGCTGGCGGCCATCCAGCCATTTGCTCATGTATGGACCATCTAGCCAATAACCGAGTTTCTTGTAATAGCTCCTAACTCCAACGCCACTAATGACACTGATCTTGTCGCTGCCATGCTCGTCACGCGCAATACGTTCCGCCTCTTCCATCAGAAGAGTACCGAAACCTTGGTGCTGGAACTTCTTCGGATCTCGAGCATGTACTGGAACAGCGGTTCCGTAGACGTGGAGTTCTCTAACCAGACTAGTTTGTTGACCAGTTAGCTCCTCGCGGTATGTGTATTTCTCTGTGCATTTGCGCAGACGTAGTAGGGCTACGAGGATATCCTGCTTTGGGTCCTCATAGGCTAGGAATGTCTCCCATCCACCATTGGCGGTATAATCACGACGAATTAGCTCGATCTGGTTCGGTCGGATTTTATTCTTGACCTCGTTGATTCCGACTTCTCGCGTCCTCACGTCACGGCAAGTCGTCCCGAAATCTTTCATCCGGGCAAGAGCCAGCTCTCTCAAATTGCCATTTTCGACACCCGAAGTGACTAGAGGCATGGGAATATCTCTCTGGACCCGGTAGATTCTCGTCCACGGTGGAACTAGGGCTAATATCCTGGCAACGATGTCTATCAGAGCATTCGGGGTGTAGTTCTGATACCGTCCCGTCCGCCACAGTTCGTAAAGACCCGTACCGCGGATGACCAGTGTAGGATAGATCTTTAGCCCGTCCGTTCGAAATGCCGGGTTTTCAAAGTATTCCCTGAACTGATCCAGGTCCCTCTCCATGCCCACGTTCGGTAGATCAGGCATCATGTGCGAAACAACCTTGAATCCGGCGTCCTTGGCAAGACAGAACGTCTCCGCGACGGCAGCGACGGTATGACCACGGTTGGTATCCCGAGCAACATCCTCGTACAGAGATTGAACACCAACCTCCAACCGCGTACATCCGTAACGGAGCATGTCTGTTAGATGCGGCTGCAAGCAGTAATCGGGCCGGGTCTCGATTGTGATGCCCACGCACTTGACATTACTCATCTCCCCCGCCAACACGGCTTCGTCGACATCGGTGGTCTGATAGCCGCTTAGGGCATTATGCAGCTGTGAAATGAATTCCTCTCTGTAGGATACGGGCAACGACATGAATGTGCCTCCCATGATAATGTATTCAACCTTGTCGACCGAGTGACCGAGGGACTTGAGCTGATCGACGCGGCCTCGAGCTTGTTCGAATGGATCGTATCGGGCACGAATGGCGCGCATGGACGTTGGTTCGTAGCCGGTGTAGGATTGGGTGCTATATTCGAAATCGGAGTCGGGACCACCTGGGCAGTACACGCAAATATTACCAGTGTAGGCAATATGAGGACATCTATGGGGCTTGCACATGACGGCGACGACGGCAATTCCAGAAGATGTGCGAATAGGCTTTGCGACAAGCTTGGGTAGGATGTATTTCTTGTAGTGTTCGGGAACAGCAGCAATGATGGCAGTCAATGGCGGCATGCTGGCGATCTTGTGCTTTCTAGAGAATTTGGACCGCAGGCTGTTGAGATTGATATCTTTTCTGGGATTCTTGGGGTCTTTCGAAGCTTCATGGTCCTCGATAAGGGCGCTTGCAATGTCGGCGCAACATCGCAGGAATCGCTCGTTCTCGGGTGGAAGGTTGGCGTCCTTCTTTCGGACAGTGGTAGTTATCGTAGTCGTAGCCATCTTGAAAACCGCATAGGATGATTAATGCCCTGATTTGAAAGATCTAGAGAACGCCGGTATCTAATATTTTAGTCGTAACTTCGCGATGGGCTGGTGAGTGGCGTTTAGGTGTGAGTCTAAGGTGCGAGCTAATAATGACTTTTTAAAGAGAGTGATGAAAAAGTGTATGCGATACGTACAATTATTAGAAGATTGATGGACGGTGGGGTTGATGGCAGTGGTGGGGGTGGGAACCTTAAACCTTAAATTTCCAGGTATCTATCCAATCAGAAGTGGTTTAATGACCGGATGAGGAGTAACAAGAAGCCGATCCTTGATGGCGGAACTCAGTTGGTCGGGAGTAGACCCCGCCTATGAATGCCAGCTGTCCGGGTGCTGTAGTACCTAGAACAGTGACAGTAACACCTCAAGGGTAACGTCTAGGTAGGTAGCGTAGCACACGGACCAAAGAAGCGCGGATAAGCGCGGGGTTGCCGTGGTTCCAATTGAGAACTTGAATTTACATGTGTATGGCTGCATGCCTGCATAGTTGCATGAGCATGGAAAGAAGGCGAAGTAAATGCATTTCCGTCAGACTTGGTCAGATTTTCCCAAACAACATTTTGTCTTTTTTTTTTCTCGTGTGTATGCCTTAGGTAGGTAAGGTTAAGGCTCAAAGGTTACCTAGTTTACCAAACCAAGGGCTATTTAAGCCAAGTCGCTTTTCCATTCATTGAAATCATTCAGTCATTCAGCCATTCAGCCCCTCCAGTCTCCAGTGATTATTTATTTATGCCTGAGTTGTCACGTCACATTCGTAGTTGTTAGGTTTGGCTTCACTGTCCCTACCCACCTCAGGTCTCTCTCTGCCTCTTCCCTGCAAACAACAAGGCATCCACGCCAACGGGCCCTCCCGCTTTATTCAGCCTTGTCCTATATTGATTCCACCTTGCAGCAGGGACACCTCAAGGTTTCTATATAGACGCACAAATCGGAAGTAGTCGCAGGCAAGGAACGAGCTCTCTTTCCTACCTCCACACCTTCGTCACCACACCAACATATTACACCACCAAAATCGTTGTCGATAGTTTACGCCCATCGTCAACGCATCAATATACTTTTTGGTCGCATAGAGCATATCCGTATCTTTTCCGGTCTCTCTATCTTCACCAAACATCAACCCCCATCAAATCAATCACGATGGCATCCAGCCGCGCGCGCCGAGTAGCCAAGGAGTTGGCCGACATGGATGCCGATTCTAGATCATCGGGCATCACGGCTCGGCCTGCCGCTAGCAACGGCGACCTGACCCATCTGAAGGCTTGCATACCTGGTCCTCCTGGTACACCGTATGAGGGTGGTCAATTCATCGTCGACGTTAAGATTCCGAACGAGTATCCTTTCCGTCCTCCCGTCATGAAGTTCGACACCAAAATCTGGCACCCGAACATCAGCAGTCAAACAGTAAGCCAACTCTATAGCCTACTGCCTATTCTCTATTTGCCTCATGCTAACAACTATCGGGCAGGGTGCTATCTGCCTGGATACTCTGAGCTCTGCGTGGTCCCCCGTCCTCACCATCAAGTCGACCCTCCTATCCCTCCAAGGCCTATTCGAAAGCCCCGAGCCCAAAGACCCACAAGATGCCGAGGTAGCCAAGATGATGATCAACGACCGAGAGGGATTCAACAAGAAGGCACACGAGTGGGCCGTACTCTATGCCGGTGCCCCCCACAATCCGAACTTCCAGTCCGTTCAGCCGCGAACTTTCATCTCTCCCGAGCAGCAGCATATTGATGACAGCCGGTACGTTACATGTATCTCAAAATATACACATCAACATACCATAAGTCTTGTGGCAGATGGCTAACGTAGGGCTCAACAGGTACCAAGGCTACAACAAGGACCTGATCAACCGATTCGTCAGCATGGGCTTCGATCTCGATCGAGTAGTCGAGGCCTTCCAGTTCTTTGGTATTGACAGACTAGATGGTCAGGACTATGAGCTCGAGGAAGCCTATATGGGAGACATCACAGCTCGGTTGCTGGGAGAACCGTAGAATTACTAAACCAGCTTGTCCTAAGGCAAGTTTGTCGTACTTGGGGTGTGTATTAGGGCAACCACTTTCGTCTGTTTTATGGTTTTCGTTTTACGAGGGCGGTCGGGGTTCTCGGGGACCTGCGAGGATTAGGAACAGCATACAGTCACCAATTCGCATCAACATCAACAACCAGATTTGCCTGCGCTAGGAGTAGCAACAATCCAGGCTAGAAGTATCTTCGCAGACTTGCATGAGGAGTTAAGCGGCGTCAAGGAGGTCCATTGCTAGGTCAAGCGATTTCTGCTTGAGTTTAATTATATCCACACGTTTAATATACAGTGCCTTCTTCCGTAATGTGTGATGGATCATCTTGAGACCTATCATGGATTGGATCATGGATTGGGAAGGGGTTCTAGTCATTGGCTATCCTCACCATATAACAAAACCAGGAAGCCTACTTCTATTCCACACAATTCCCATCAGATGATACAGAGGGCAGGCTATCAATGCCACGTTCAGTCCTATCCAGTGGAATGTCATCCAATGTACCTAGATAGAGCTGAACGAGGCCAGGGCCCCGGAAATACCCATGGTAATGCCTAGGTATTTATATCACCTATAGACCTTTACACATTAGGTACCTAGGTAATATCAGGTTGAAAGCTCATCGTTGACCACCCGTGGCCAGCAGACCAAATGAGTTACCCACAAGCTTCATATGAAATGAAACGGATCACGTAAACAGACCAAAGGAAGTCAAAATTCAAATTACATTAGATATTCTAAATACGACGACCAACCGATTCATGACCATCAAGCTTCAGAGCAGAGATTCAAATCAGCCAGCAAGTCACTCGCCAGCACATCAATGCCAGCGGATTCCCGATCCTCAATCCCAAAGCCCAGGAACAATACATCATCCAAATAGCCGTGATACCTCTGACCGCTAACCTTCCAGCTCACGGAAGTGGCATAGAACATTTGGCTATACGCCTCGCGACCGTGAATCCACAACGGCTTCCGCGAGATACCGTACACTTCAAACGGTGGGCGCCGCTGAAACACCATGACGTACGGCTCGTACACGCTGTGAAAGTCGCGGAAGGTCTTGTGCTGGAATATCGTAAAAAGAAACGTATTGGCGTCGTTCGGTTCGCAGTTGGGACCGTGCCGCCGGCACATAGTCACGGAGAGCGAGTTGGTCGCTTGGTGGATCGATTCGTGCTCGGGGCCGGGCTTCGGCATGTACTTGTCCATGCACTGCTCATCGCCTGCCGCCGTGGCCAAGGGGCCCAGGTCCGGCCCTGCTGCTGAGCCATCGGCGTTGAGTTGAGCGAAGGCCCGCCGGGGCGCGACGTCGTAGTGTGCGTGCATCTGGCCGTCGGCGTCCCAGAAGACGAACCAGTTCTTCTCCGTGGGAAAGTTAGGGGTCGGACGGTGCAGCTCGGTGCCTTGCTTAAACGGGCTCTTCTGATCTTCTTGGTCATCGTCGTCGTCGCTCCTCCAGTTCACTAGCACGCGGAAGTCTTGTATCCACTGTCCGAAGCAGGTCTCATGGGAGTTGCTCCCGTAGATGGTGAATGCGGTCTGCGGACCGTAGAACACGCGGGCGTCGTGGGGACCAGAGTTTAAGCTGAAGAATTCGAGCTCGTCTTTGCAGTTGCCTGGGCCCGTAGGTGCTATAGGCAACAGGACCGGAGGGAACAGGCAGCGAAGTTCATTGCTGCTCTCATCAAAAGTAGCGTCGCATGCTATCTCGACGAACTGAGTGTGTATGGTGTCTGCTGAGTCGTGCTGTTGCGCTACTATAACCCACGTACTCTCGAGCAGCGGATGTGGAATAATGTTGGGGTTTATGGTTTTCTTGTCATCGAATCTGAGCCGAAAGTATTTTCCATCCGGCGTAGAAACGGAGAAAAGCTCGATATGTGTTTCCTTGGGGTCGGGTAGAGAAGGCTCGTCATGCCTATCAGCAACATCGTCGTCGTCGATATCGCCAGGAGCACTACTGCCGATGTCCACTTGATGGGTGATATGCTCCTGTTTCTGCTGTACAGCACCGTAGATACTACAGTATGTACCCTTTATCGAGTTGTCTATCTGGTTGCAAAATTTAGGGGACTGGCTACGAAGATACAGGGAGCCAGTATAAAAGATTAAGAGCAAGGGGACGACAAGGAGTACTATGCGTCTCAGCTCTTTCACTCGCATCTTGTTTTCCTTACGAGTCGTGACAACTTCTACTCCATAGATGAGTGACCCGACACGGAATGATGGGGGAAACTGCACTGTCATTGCCAGTGAGCTACATAACCAACCACATACCGCGCTTATGGCGCCGCATATTGGTTGGGAAGTGCTGAGATAGGCAGCTACCTATCGTGCTCGTGTATCACAAACTAGGTCAACTTCATTTTCCTACGAGAGACCTTCATACTGGCTCCAGCTTGTCAGATCCATGGAGATGATCCCGGGGGTTGTCTCGGTCTTTTTGTGAGAGGAACCTTCGACATCAAGCATGTGATAAGTGAAATAAAGATTCTAATCTAACACAGTGTCACTCCAAAGGAGGAGATTGACTCTCTCGGGTCTGATAACATGTGCCTTATTACGCCGTACCAAGCTACTGGGTCGAGCAAGGATAGGGGTGAAACCAGATTACCCCTTTAAACTCGGCTCTTTTAATTGCATTGATATATGTACCGGGTAGGTAGGTATTGATGGTTATGAATTTTATTCACTTATCAGTCATAGTCATCCTTGTCCTCTTTCACCAAAGCTTTCACCAGGATCCTCATCGTCATTATAAAGCCGTATTATATGGCAAAAAATCGATTACAATATCTACGGGCTACGCTGTAAGTACCTAAGGGTAGCACTATATGTCCGTCTTCTCCAAATTGATGCGTCTGATATCCAAAATACCCGTTATTTCAACATCCAAAGGTCCAGGAGTATATTTATCCCCTTAACGTCTTCCAGAGCGAGTCAACAACTTCCGATAGAGCCACTGTGCAAACCTCACGCTAGGTTGATCAACTGTTCTTGTCATGACCTCAGCTGAATAAATCGTAAGGGGCAGGAGGATAATATGTGGCACCAGAAAAGCCAGCTCCAGGCCAAGCGGTCCCGTCTTCGGCAGCGGGAACTTATTCGCCCATCCAGATAGGTGAGCCGCGTCGGCTTCCCGGCACCATCCCGTAGCCGTGTACAACCTGTCGCCGAGCGTCCAGAGGATAGGCCCGTGTATTAGGTAGAACGAAAACGAGATGCGTCCTAGGTATTGGCAGAATGGAGTCTCGAAGAATCGCTTGAGCCACGGGACCCGGGGGATCGAGGCAACGAGGAAAGTCGCTGCCCAGAACAGGTAGAACCACTTATAATCGAACACTGCTTGTGGTTTGAGGTATGATAAGTAATGCCAGCCCCGCGAGTCTCTGATGCGGTTTATGTCGGTGTTGACAGAGGGAACGCCGCCGAGGTAGATGCTCAATGCGAGAAGGTGGTAGAAGATGAGACTCTTAGCCGACTGCAAGGTATAAAAGAAGCGAGGCAATTCATGCTTTGCGCTGAGCAGGTCGAGATCGCAAAGGAGCATACCGGACACGAACATGGCGGCGAACCAGCCGTCGGCAATGTACATGAAGTAGAATATGAGAGCAAGTTGACACCAGAGCCTAGCGTTCTTAGCCAACCTCGAGAAGGCTAGAAGACAACTGTAGATGACGATGGACCCCTTGAACTCTATCTGGATCGACCAGGCGTGGTACTGGTAGCTCATCCAAGGCTCACCGCCGAGATTGTATATGAAGCTGAAGTTCTTGAATTCGATATACCAGGACCGCAACTCGTCTCCCCAGGATCCTTGGGGGTTGGCATTAGTAGCCCACAACCCAAACGCATGCCACGACGTCATATACAGGAACGTCACGACGATTAGGGGGAGATACAGTCGCAGCCATCGTCGAAAGAGTGCCGATGCCATATTGTCGCCAAGTCTCACGTACTCTTGTTCTTGAATTAAACTCAACGGCTTCGCTGATAGAACGTAGCCGGAGATGATGTAGAAGGTTGAGACTGCATAGTGGCCGCCGGTAAAGAATGTCCGTATGCCGTGGAAAGCGGCAAAGACGTATTTATCGTCATATCCGAAAGCATCTTCGAAGACTTCATTCTGGTGTGTTGCCCCATGAGCCCACAATTGATGATGATGCCAATACACGAGGAGGGCAGCAAAACCACGAAGGCCGTCCAGATAAGCTGTTGGACGTGGCTTTCCTAGTTCTCCTGTTGCTGTTGATGGCAATAACGTGGGTAGGGTAGCTCCGAAAGGTCGCCCCAGTGTCTTTAGACTCAATCTTCTCCCCGATGACCATTTTGGCGAGGCGGCCTTCCAGCTGGGTTTGATTTCTTCCCATTCTCTAGTGTCTAAGATGCCTTTAGGCTGATAAGACGCCATCGTATACGGATGGATCTTAATGGCGGATATGCAACATGTAGTTCCTCCAAGTCCATAGCTTAATATGAGCAATCGGACATCCCTCTTAATAATTCATAGGACCATTCGATAACGTATTAATGCATCGACCCCGGCAAGTATGTACTTCATGAATGCTGCATAAATTAGAATAGCTATTGTAAAAAGGGGTTATTCAGTGTGATACAAGTTCACCCCAGAGCAGACAATCGACTAGGATATGCAATGAGAGACTTGATGAAATACCTTAGGTGGATATCTTGTTAATAGCGGTATGGTGACAAGTGTCTCGGGTGTGACTCAATTGGCCCGCGGAAGCAAATAAGCTTAAAGAGCAATACCTTCACATGAGACCTACTTAGTATTACACTCTAGCATGTGATTAATACATGCTGAGGAGGGATATCCCGCGGTCTGTCAACTATTATACCTGAACTTAGACATGTCTCGAAGAGGAAGGTCTGAGTTCCGTAGGCCTAGATCAAGCAAACAAACTACGCCAATGTGATGGCTAACATGAGCCAACAATGAGCTTAATCCGCCGCAACGCAGACGTATTGCTGGCCGAGTCGGAGGTTATCTTCGCTATGTATTTCCCCATGGGGCTTGTGGAGCCCGGGGCAAAGCATACATCGAAAGTGAAGACATCAAGGCCATACTTTCCCCTCGAATTCATGCTGTACAACATGGATCATCACAATGCCGACTGCAGGTTTATCCTTTCCGAAAGATAAGAGGTAGGTACCTGGGGACACCGCTAGCTCTGAGATGTATCGGTTGATTAGGACGTACCTCGTTAGTTAGACTGCTGTTACTGTGGACGAGCTCGCTGGTGCTGGGTTGCGAAGGGGGTTAGTGTATGAAGCAAGTCTGGTGTATCGCAAACACTAGACAGCTACGATACCATCTTAGGTAGGAGGTAAGTAGTAGATATATCATAGGCATCTGTTGCTAGCTTAGCATTTTCTTGGTTTCGGTTGAACCGTAACGATCAAGCGTCGGGGATAAATCGCATCATGAATTTTCTTGCATCGCCGTTGTCACCTACACTGTCGCCTACGGCCGGGATGTTGAGAAATCGGATTCCAAAGCAGCTGCGAAGAACGATTCTCATATACCTTACGTGCGTGTGCATTCTCTTGGCAATCCTCAACATCGATTTATTGCCGCCGGTGACAAGCCCCGGTAGTGTACTCAAACGGAGCACAAACCTGCGCAAGCCTCGAAAACTTGATTCAGTTAGCGGTTTCCCAAAGAAGATATGGCAGACCTGGAAAATCGACCCTCTCTCGTTCGAGGAGCGGGATTCCAGTACGGCTAGGTCGTGGACTACCAAAAACCCGGGTCACAGGTACGAGGTCTTGACGGATAGCAACGACATGAATTACATTGAGCAACATTATGGGCCCGGAGGGTTCAACCACATGAGCATTGTGGATTTCTATAGATCCGTCAATGCAACAATAATCAAGGCCGACCTTCTGCGTTACCTCATAATGTACGCAGAAGGGGGTATCTACGCCGACATCGACGTCGAGGCACTCCGGCCGATGCATCGGTTCATCCCGGAGCGCTATGACGAATCGGAGATAGACATGGTCATCGGCGTCGAGATCGATCAACCTGAGTTCAAAGACCACAAAATCCTCGGCGGAAAGTCGCAATCGTTCTGCCAATGGACATTTATGGCAAAACCACAACAACCAGTAATGCTCAAGTTGGTGGAAAACATCCAGAGCTGGTTGACAAACCTTGCCAAGAAGCAGGGTGTCCCAATTGGCGAGGTGGTGCTTGACTTTGATGAGGTAATCAGCGGTACGGGCCCGTCTGCATTCACTGCCGCCATCTTAGAGGAGATGAATGAGCGAAGTAGCGGTGCGAGCATTACGTGGGATGTTTTCCATGACATGAGGGAGTCCAAGGTCGTTGGTAATATTCTAGTCTTGGATGTGGAAGCGTTCGCTGCCGGCCAAGGACACTCAGACTCGGGCAACCATGATTCCAGGGGCGCGCTCGTCAAACATCACTACCATGCTTCAAACTGGCCCAGTCGGCATCCACGATTTAGTCATCCAGTTTACAGCGAAGTTGAGAGGTGTAACTGGAATGCTGAGTGTGTCAGGAAATGGGATGAAGACGTCGAAACTTTCGGGCTACTCCCACCCGAAGAGCAGCAGAAGAGAATCGACGAGAAGAAGGCTCAGAGTGACCAACCACCACCAGGTTTGAACTTGGGGTTGGAATTGAGGAATCTAAATGCGCCGATGTTATTATAAGGATTGAGGCGCGATTTAAGTATAAATATGTATGTAGCAAATTTATATACTAAACCGTCATTATTTTTATTAAGATATCGAGATGTGGAGCTTGTAGCTTCAAGCTTCGGCCGATAACAACGTCATTCTTTCAAGTTGAGTCCTTCTATCCCTATCGTCACAATTAACTAGCAACTTCCGCATAGCTTGAGTGTACGGCGGTATGGCACTAACAAGCATGTAACAATCAAGTTTCTGGTAGACGACCACTACCTATTTGTACAACTTCCACTCATTCCAAACATTCATCACTTTCAATTCAATACCATTATCAACCTCGAGTTCCATCAACGCTCTTAAATCCGACCATCTATATACTTGGGAAGTCATCATGGCAGTTGAAAATGTCTCCTCGAGCGAAAAGGCTAAATCCAGAGCCAGCGACCTGCTTGTCTACAGCCAGAAGCAAGTAGATCGGGTCGTCAGCCCTCCAACGCGACAGAAAGCCTACGAATATGTTCGCACCCTGGCCAACGAGAGGCCTGTCCTACTTGTAAGCCTGTTCTTTATAGTGATAGATATAAGCTATCAATGATGATTAACCACATTGTATATCAGTCCTTCGTCGTCTTCCAACTCGCCTTATCCCTCGCGCCTACGCTCCTCTTCGCCGGTTTCGTCACCACGACCCTCGCCGTGTCGCTGCTATCCGCCCTCATGTTCTCGCTGTTCTGGATGGGCATCGCGACGCTCGTGCTCGTGCCGACCCTCTTCATCACCTTCAGCATCGCCCTGCTGCTCTGGGCCTGGGCTGCCGCCACCTTTTTTGCCGGTCGCTGGGTCTACGCCCGGCTGCCCTTCGGCGTCGAGCAGGAGGACGGCAAGGTGGTGGCCAAGATGTACAACAACGGCGACAGGAAGGTCATCTTCGAGAAGACGCCGGATATCAAGGCCGGGGTGGCCGAAGTCAAGGAATAGATTACCGACGGGGTCGCGTACGTCGTGATGGAGGCCGGTTGGTTCGCGATTCGCCAGGGCACCACCGCCTTGCTGACACTTGATTTCTGGTTGTAAAACGAACAAGTCAGAAGAACATGAGTGGGAACACGTCTGGAGACGTGGGTTGGCGTAATGGTCTGGGTGTATTGGCGTTGAGCTTTGTTACAGATACCCGGATACAAATCGATGGGTTGCAGGCTTGGGCTGATGGTTCAGACGAGGGTTTTCCTACATCTTGGTATCGGTTTTAGAAAATCTTTATTCCAATATTCACCTTGACCGAGCCACTCCTAATGATGATATTTGCGAGCATTGTTGGTTCTAACCGAATAACCTACAGTCGAGCAAGTCCAAATTAGGGCTTCGAATATGGTATAAAGACATCGATTCAAATCCGCCGAGATCTCAGGAGTATCTATGTACCAGCGAGGACATAATCTAAGTACCTATTAAGTCTTAAGACTTCCTAGCCGTATGACTGACGTCTACTATCATCGAAATTCCAAATCTACTTGCCTCCCGAGAAAGATACAACCGCCCACTTACCACTCCAAGCCCATTTTCTGGCGCGGCTATCTTCTCCCTCGCCTGGAACATCCGTGGCCCGTATCTCGTCGTCTTGCCCGGGCTTCAATCCTACCACAACGTCGGCCTTGCACGTTCGGAGGGCAAGAACATTGACGCCGGAACCGGGACCAAGGGGTCCAATAGCCGTAGTAAACGGCGTTGACGGATCCCATGCAGCCTATTCTTGTCAGCACATCTACGCGGATAATGGGTGCTTAGGGGGGCAGCGGTTGTACTTACGTCGCCGGTCAACTTTCGGTAATTCAAGTCGCCCTTGAAGATGACTACTTCGCTAGTCTTTAAATCTTCATGCAGATCCTTCTCCACAGACGGGAGTCTCCAATAACTACCCGGATGGGTCCAGAAAGAATTCGACCTCATGATGAGTTGGCCCTCGGCGTGCATCTGTGCCCACTCCTGGAAGAGGAAACTGAGGTCTCCAGCCTCCTTATCGGATATGGGGGCCGGGGTCTTATCTTGCAGTTTGTCGTCCTCGGTCTGAGTTTCGTAGAAGCGCTTAGGGCTAGCTAGAGCGCTGAGAAGAGCAGCGAAGTCGCCGGGTAGGACGTCCGAGACGAACCAAGGAATCGATTTCGGGTGGAGGACTACGAGTGTAGCGAGTCCGGACGACAATAGATAGCCGGCGAGGATGAGGTCGACGTACAGCTCGAAACCGGCATTATCCAACACGATGTCAACCCGGCGTTCCTTCTTGCCTCCACTCTTGGCCTTCTTCAATACCTCGTACGCGGCTCCCAAGTCGTTTACTAGAATGTTCTTTTCGGAAGCCTTCCTCGCCTCAGATCCCTGTAGCTTCTGGATATCCTCGTAGGTAAGACTGGTCAGGAGAGACAGATCGGTGGCGTTACCCCACAGGCAGATCTCGCACATCTCGAGGAATAGGATTTTCTGTGCCTCGTCGTGTTCAGGCCCGCCTTTATCGCCATCCTGCTGCATCTGCGTTACTAAGTCCTTGTACCGAGCGGCGAGCTCAAGGACGGCCGGCCGTGACGATCGGAAGGTCTTGATCTTTTGGCGTGAAAATACATCATAAGACTTCCAGTGTTTAGAGAGGCTGAATGATGTGTTTAGACGTCTATCCGCCGATCAGCATTCCGCATCGCTTTCCGTTTCTATTACTCAGACATCCTATACCTATAGAGATAGCATTCGCAGTAGAGCCAGGGGATATTGAACCAGCTAGGGGTTCCCAGCTGCTCGAGTTCGCGGTTGTAGATAGCTATATCAGCGCCACCGTCGTCTCTTATCGGTCTGGGTACTCGTCAGTTCGGTGCTCTACTTGGCGGTTGGCTTGGGCAGTCGGGTATGGTGGAAGGAGCATAATGGAGCATACACTAGCTGTCGATCGTGCTGTAGCTCATACTTGAGCCGTGCCAGCTCCTCTGTAATCTTCTTCCCTTCTTCCTTCTTTTCGGACTCGTCACAATCGGATACGGACCGGTATAGGTCGTCGATAGCTTGGGTCTCGACGCCGGAAAGTCAGCAAATACTCGCGTAATGCTCGGCAGGTAGGTCGCGAATGTAGGGAACTGACAATGATGATAGGCCATCGATCTCGAGCAGACACGTACGCGAAGGACGACTTGTCGCTCGTCAAGTACGGAGCTAAATACGCAGTATCAGTACGTGCATGAACAGTCAAGAGGGAAATACTTGGTGGGTAAAATAGGTAAAATTCATACGAGTCTTGGTGTCGAATTCCATAGCGAGAATACGAAGACTGATACAAGAGTCTATACGACTTCTTCACGAACGGAATTACTATCTCACTTATACCCTCTTTTCTTTGATTCAACTTTAAATACCTCTACAGAATATCAGAATCTTTCAACATCTACAGGACGATGACGATGGCGGGGCAACTTGCAGGCGGGACGCCCTAGCGGGGTAGCTCCGACTACTTTCCGATACAAGCATAACTTAAAAGATGCTATCCCAAGTCCATTAGCAAGCATATGCAGAACACGCAAACTTGGGAGCAAACGTTCATGTACACAGCCTTCAACCTCCCTTTTCATATGACTCCTCGGGTTACCCATATGATGAGTGCACGGTCCCCATTGAGTAAGGTCGACACACCAGCTACCTCCCAACTACCCAGCTACCCAGATTCTATGACTACAACCCCCTATCATACGAGCAAGTTATGTCTGCTTTGTACGATAACAAGCCACGTAAGATCATCCAGACCTCGCTAGTTTTACCAAGTAGCTACCTCGGTAGATTATCATAGTCTGGATCGGTCAACCTTTACCCCAGTTGTTATGTCTAGATTAGGTAGGTACTGGAGAGTCAGTCCTAAATAAGAGTGAAGCAAGACCAACAACGCACGTAAAGATGTAGCTCTATACAGCCGCACCGTCGTGTAACATCGGGTAAACACCACAAGCTTTCTATACGATCTCTAGCGTGGATTGTACAACCCACCCATATGACTGGGTTCACGATCCTTGCTCTCTGGTACTGTACTGTCAAAAGTCAACTGTGCTCGAGACTCCCTTGCTTAGGCACATAGGTTGATAGGATTGTGAGGCCATTACAACTGGTTCATACTGCCTTAGGTATTGACTCAATATCAGTCTGTCTGGTCTCTAGTATTTGACCTTTGATACGTCAAAGACACCAGAGACACGTAGAGAGCCATATTAGAATAGGGGTAACCCCTATTCATCAGCTGACCAAGGGTATCCTTACTAACGATATCCAACTGAAGCTCGGACATACCCTTCCCCTTGGAATCGATGTACGATCGTGATCGTTAGCTTCTACCTAGGAGCCCCAGCGGAGCAATGCTCCTATATAGGAAACTCATCTTACGGGATACCCCAGATTATCCCAAGTCTTCTGCATAGCCCTGCATATGAAGAATACGAAGCCTGTCCTGCGGCTTCTATTGGTTTGCTGGTCGCTTTCCGGGTCAATAGCGTGGTTTTCCAGACACAAACATATCGTTACCCACTACGGGCCGACTCTCCAACTCGCCGAAGGCAGTGTCTTAATGCAAGCTGAGGCAGCACAGAGGACAATAAGATATAAATTCTAGACTCATCGAGTTCTGGTCCACGCAACATTCTAAGCTACTACCTCTGTTACACAGCACCCTATCTTCGAGGTCGAGAATTTTAACATTGCCAAGATGAAGTACACCATTGCTGCCGCAGTCTTGTTCACTGTTGTGTCTGCTCAGTCGTTGTCTGATATACCTGAATGCGCCGTACCTTGTATCAATGACGCGAGAACAAGCAGCACTAACTGCGCGGCCGACGACTAT
Organism: Hypoxylon perforatum; assembly: GCA_028571165.1. Lineage (NCBI taxonomy): Eukaryota > Fungi > Ascomycota > Sordariomycetes > Xylariales > Hypoxylaceae > Hypoxylon > Hypoxylon perforatum. The sequence continues at coordinate 3,868,591 of JAOXNQ010000003.1, read as the reverse complement.
GCCTGCATCTGTAAGTCTATTATCTTCCATTTTGTTAGCTGCTCAACCTCATCGGAGATGGACTGTCTCAAGTTTCTTTCCTCGAGGCTCTCATTGGTTTCCACCGCTCCCTCCTAGTCAAGCCAGGTATCTGATGTATGCTGTTATTGAATCGATACTGACCAGTTGAGTACGTAGGCTCCAACAAGGCTACATTAACCTCGGCTGCCACCGGCTGTATTCTCCAGGCCTGCGGCGCTGATGTCGCAGCCGGCCAGGTCCTTCCAGCTGTGAACTCCTTCTGCGATGCGGTCGAGTCAGGAGGCTCCTCATCCTCGGGAGCCGCGACGTCGAGCACCGTTACTCCTACATCTACCGACACTGCTTCTTCCACTCCTACAGAAGTAACCAGTACCCCTATTACCTCGGCCGTCTCGACACCGTACACAACTGTCGTTACGTCAAACAGCACCGCCACCTCGAACCCCAGTGGTAGCTCAACTTATAACACCCCAACCACAGCGCCTACTGCCGGAGCTGCCTCAGTAGTTGGTTCATTGGGTATGCTGGCTCTTGGTTTCGCGGTTGCTTTTTAGGACAGGCTCTGGCAGTGCCAGGACTTTCGTTGATAACAAGAGGCTATGAGCATCTATGTTGTTTTCTAGGCTTGGGGGTTTCGTAATGTTAATAATACTAAGTTATATTTGTTATAGGACTGGGTACCTATGGATAAGTAATAACTAGCACCAGTATTATTAGTACAGATGAATATACCTTAACGAAGTATATGGCGCTTTGCTTGAATATAATTATACAGGATTTGCTACGTAAATCAACAATCTGCTTAGTTTATAGATTTTAAGTCTTATGATATGTTGGTGTGGTAAAATACTTGGATAATAAGAATTCTTGCTCCAGTTCTCTGGGTTCATAATCAAATATCTTCTCTAAGGTCAAAGTTGGTTAGGTTTTAGGTACGTTTATCTTTTGAATCCCAAGTCCTCAGGTCGTACTGACAGGCTTTCATTCAGTTGGCGTCACTATATTATCCGATTAGACTTTGCGCAGTTGTGTCTTCTAAGAACTATATTAGGTATCTATCTAAGGCAACGTGTCATTTAGCAGGTCCAGGAGGCCGTGCCGCTCATCTTTAAAGACCCTCATTATAAGTTTCGGGGCTATCCGGAATAAACTTGTCTCTGTTTAGTACCCAACCGAAACACGGTCCTCTAAGGGACGTGACACGTTCCATTCTTCGTAGCTGTATCCAACCACTGGGTTGAACTCAAGTTCGATCCAACATACGGATGCAACTGTTACCACTATAGTTCCCTCCTTTCAAATAGCACATATGATTGGTAATCTATATACTGCTCCTAAATTTTTATAAGGTACTCAGGAGGTAAGTATCATGCAAGATATACGTGCTTTAAAATTGTTATGAAAGATCATAGAGTATATCCTAACATACGCTCCTATTTTCTATGATTTGTGCTTGGTATTGAAATAGTCTTCAGCAGACATCAGCAGTGTGTCCGACCTTTTTCACTACATGTCTTTCTACCTACCTTCTACAAATTTCCGAAACCCCGAGAACAAGAATCATGATCATTTATTGCTACTAAAATATGATACATTATCCTCGCCACCAACTGAGTGGATGGTTACGTTTTTCCCACGGCGACACTCCGAGGCCTGGACGTCCGTTAAAGATATATTGCTCCGCAATACAACGGACCGAGGAGAATATACCCGAAACCTCAGAGACGATATGGCTTCATAATGAGCGACCCGATTGACCCTGTTTCCTCTCCTTTTCCCCGAGTCCGCAATGTTTCATGTTTCACCATGTCGAACATAACGAAACCGCCGGCTCATTATGCCACGGTTACCAACATTTACTGATGAATATTTGTATTTCTAGATATTAAGTAGTTGCGTTCATATATGAACGATATAGATATGCGTTTCTAGTATATTTAGGTTTGTAACAGTCACATGAATGCGTTGCGGAGTGTTGTTGTGATGTCTCATGGTACGTTCCGGGTAAGGTGAATAAATCGGCCAACGACTTCGACCGACTAATACATTACTCTTTCTAGTGACCCTGGAACTTGAGTGTATCTAAATCTGATATATAGATAACCCCTACTATTCCGAAAATATTCGTTCTTCAAGGATCTGCTGAGGCAAGTAGTTGGTAACATGCTTTAGGTGGAAGGCAACTTGTTAATAAACTTGATGGGCCCAGATCGTGAAGTTTCACAGCCCTTCTAGAACTGTGTATGTGAAGCAAGACATATTTCACCAGCGCACTTTATTCTCATTTCAATCTTGTGATGTGCAGGCCTCTTGGCTATCAGCTCCTTCGCTTATTGATACCACGTAGCCTACCGACTCATCTAGGTGCTTGTTCTGATTCGGACCACACCGTCGCTAGATTTTCAGGTAGATGACCGGTGGCGTCTTAGAAGCCCAATTGCTCGGGACCGGACCGTGGCTGATACTTGGACATTGTCATTCCGTGCTTCCCTCATCCAACGCCTCTTGAGTTAAAACCTTTCGATGTCTTAATCCTGTCTTAAGATCGGCGTCGGCGCCGATGTGTAGACGTTGCTGTATCTGTATGGTTCCTTCAGGAAAACGGCGCCACGTGTTGGCCACGCCGGGGGCTGGACTTCAAGGGAATATATGCCCGACACGTTGGACAGCAACTTTTAGAAGTTGGCACACGGAGAAATATCCAGGAGTCATACCATGGATATGGCATCGTAGTCATTTGTGTGTTGGAACGTCTAAGGGGCTTTTTCGCAAAGCCCGGGATGGGTACACGGACAGGCCAGATCTTTGTAGGAGAAGCTCGAATGAGAGAATAACTTACTACGTTGCCTTGGAAATCCATACAGGATTGGAGGATGGAGAGTTGTATAAAACCCTCATAGCCTACACGAAGGTCTCCTATCAAAGGATCTTCAGCAGCGCCGTCATCCTCAATTCCCAATCAGAAACTCGAGAAGATCTACGATAACCGATATCGTATTGCCAATAACGAAGGACACTCAATTGCACGCTTCGAGAAGTCTACCGGCTGATAATTTTCCTTTTCGGGACATTGAAACCCCTGAAGCAAGCATGTGTACATATTATTACCTTCACTACCATCACCTGGCTCCCTGCATGCGGGACATTGAATACTCAATACACTACTGCTACTGCGCAAACTCGATACCCGTAGCCCCGGCCCCCGCCAGCGACGTCGAGCAATGGGCACAGCAACCGTGCGAGGCCCTGGCGTACGCCGCCGAGTACGATCCCGTCGAGGGCTTTGATTACGGTAACCCCTGCGCAGGCGGCGGGTGCCTCATCTCGCAACAGTGTAGTTCTGGCGGCTGTAGGCTGGAGGACTTGGGAGGGAGCTGGGCGTGCTGCCAATGCAATCGAGGAGGGAACACACTTCGGTGGTGTGTTCAGCCAATGAAGAAGATTCCCGACGCTCTCTGCTATCATGCTATCTGCCAGAATTGTCGGCCGGACCACCAGTAGGCGGGCGCGCATGAGTTCGACGGGGGAACGAAGACGATGCGATTGAGGTGTTTGAATCTTTTTTTCCTGTATTAAATGTTTTTATTAACTTTCCCACCGTGTTTCCTTCTACTTATCTGGAAAGCTGAATAGAGAGGTTGAGAGACTAAGATGCTGATGACGATTCTATTATTTAGAATCTGAAACTAGAATCGTAGCTGCTCCGCCAAGCTGGATTATATTGGTTGCATTATTGACTTTGCTTTACGTGGTCGGCGACCTCGCCACGTGGTAAAAACTGGTACTATGTGTGACAGCTTTTTAATATTGGTTGCCGCCATCGAAAAGGGGGGCGAGGGGGGTTCGTGAAGAGACAGTTTTGCTTTTCCCAAAAGTCAATCTGTCTTCCCGTTCGAGTGTCATGTAGCTTCCCGCGGTGATCGGTGATCATACATCATCTTGCGTAAATCCCAAGGGGGCCGCAGTTGCGGGTGACTGCTTTCGACCGGGTCTTTGGGTCTTCCCGCTATGTTGAACCAGAGCGTCGGGTTATGTCTTTGACTGTTATGGGCAAAGCGCGTTAGCTTAAGAGCAACGGTCGCAGTTTGCACGTGGGTGTTCAGCTCAATATTTCCAAATTCATTGGAATCTCGGTTCGGTCTTGATCGCCGACTTCGATGAACTCCATCGCAATCTGACGAGATGCGCACGGAAACCAGAGACAAGAAAAAAAACGCACTTCCCGTGTCGTACACGGTGTAGGGAGGAAGGATAAGAATCGACCGGTTTGTCAACTGCTGGGCATCGAAGTCAGAGTGACGAATAGAACCTAAGGGATCTTATAAGGAGCATCTTCGATCCATTTACTCTTTTTCGCTTAGTATCTAGACCTGAAGATCTAAACTTCCTGTCTAGCAGCAGAGAAATTTCATAATGTGCACCGAAACTGCCTACACACTTCGATGCGAGCACGTTATTACCCGTACCCTCTACTGTTCCGAGGCCCCACCGCCGTCCCGACAGACACGTAAGGAACGGAAGACCTGTAGCAGGGTTATTCGGAATGCCGTACCTTGGCCACCCCCTCCACAGTTCGGAACTCAAGTCGCATGCCCTCTGGCAAACTGTCCGTTCGAGCAAAGGGGAGGCTACTGGAATTGCTGCTGGTGCGGCAAAGAATGGAACGAGCAAGGTCAGCTGATACTGGAAGCTTCGTACTGGTATCCGTCACAGATGCTGACATATATTAGGCCGTTGTAGCTGTGTGATGATTATCGACAGGCAGGAGTATCGCTGTGGGCACATTTGCTGTGAGACATGCGAGGCGGCTACCGAGAGTTAACGGAGAATAGAGCCCAAGAGGGAAGGTATACGAACCGAGAATCGAGCCATGGATCTCCGCTCCACGAATCGGATGAATCTGTCTTTTGCATAGGAAGGTGGCTGCAGTAGGAGAATGGGGGCCTTATGTATGTTCGTTGAGATTGCGTAAGGTGTTCTTAATGTGGCGGACCTTAAGGGGAGTTCAAATAAGACACGATTATACAGTAGGCGCATAGAGAACACGAAGTGCTGTGGATGTGTGGATCTGAACGATTAGGTAGATGCGGTTATTCGGCTTTTGCCTAGCTCTAGAGGAGTGCTCGTAATGATACGATGCCGAGGAATGGTACGATCGAAGTCTTAGGCTTATGATAGAGACAATACTTCGAAGGTTTAACAACAACAGATCACTTGGACGAGAGAGCCGAAGCGGATATGGTACGAGAAAAGGGGGCCGGGTTGGAAAAGAGTGCTGACGAGCGAGCAAAATAGCGATTATGGTTGACCGTCTGTACCCAGCTACCTGGTTGCCGGTCGATCGCAAAACCGTACATAGTGCCAAGTAACTAGAATGTCCCCAAGGTCTCAGTCGCGAAAAGCAACTTGTTCCGGTGTCTGGATTGGTCCTTTAAGCAAGTATACCTACGTCTCCGCCCACGGCAATACACGGTATTGGTACACAATGTACATGTATGTCGAGAAGCCAATGGTAAGCCAATGGTAGCCCTACCTTAGGGGGGCAAAGTAAGGATAAGCATAGAACGGACTGACTAGCAGCAGGGCGAATATCGCGATTGGGTCTCAGGCTGCTGCTGCTGGCTTTGAAAGTCGCACTAATCCACACAACTACCCGAGACAAAAGATCTGTACCGCACTTAGATCACCATAGGCCCTCCCGAATCGAAGGGTACACTCACCAATACGAAAGAGGACACTGCTGATCCCCACCCCCCTTTTTCTTTTCTTTTCCCCTCGAAGTGATGCGGAGCTGGGACATGGTGTCTGTGGTGCATTAGGTGGTGGAGGGGCAAGTTGGTCTCTCTTCGTTGTCGTCACAGGGATGATCGAGGCTGGAACCTGTACACGAAGAGAAAGCCTTCAGGCTGTTGGCGCTGGTGTTGCTTCCGGAGAAATACGCAGGTTCCTCTGGACACAGGTAAGTGTAAGTATATATAAGAGGCTAAGGATGTCCGAAAAGTTGAAATTCGGTATCGGTTAGTTTGTCTCCTTTGCCGAAACGCCAGCCTCGTAGCTTCATATCGTCGTCTTCTTCTTCAATTTCCCCCTTCTTTTTTCTTTAACCACTCTATTGAAAGCCGAAGAGGATGTGCCACGGACACCCTCATTATCACCCCTGCTCGCACACTTCGGTAAAATGGCTGTATTGTCCGGAAGCCATGTTCGATCTAGACACGGGATATGAGACACCCTGCTCGAACCCGATCTACTCGACACCACAACCAACCAACGTCGACTGTCCCCTGCAGAATTGCAATTTCAAGGCTCTGATGGGCAGTTGGAATTGTTGCGTGTGCGGAAAGGGACCTAACACCCAGGGATGGTGCACCGTGTTGGGTCGTCGGGTGGATTGGAATCCCCTCACGGGAAATATGGAGGACATGGAGGTGCCGTGCGGGCACGGGTGCTGCAGCTCTTGCAGTCCTTCATGTATGTGAGGATTTAAAACTCCCCCAACGCCTTTTATGTCATGACCACATCCCTCATTATCCATAGCGACCTCGAGGGGCACGACTCCAGAAGCGCCATTTGCAGACATTCGGAAGGGAAAAGGCGGCCGCAAAGTCCATGGCGCCACACGAGGCGCCGCTCACAAGCGAGGAGCAACATACGACTTTAGCCACCGCAATGGAAGTTGCCCTCCCATCGCGGAAGAAGGCGAGCAATGTGCCTCTTCATCTTCATCCACGACGGCTCCGAACAATCGAGGGTCGCGCTGGTCTAGCCACGACACCACAAGCACCGAATACTCGAAGAAGTCTAAGACGCAGAATGGGAAGAAGAAATCGCATAAGAGCCGCGGCCATCATTAAGGGAAAAGAGAATAGATTGTGTGTATGCAGGTAACCGCATGCCGGGCGAGGGATGTGGAGGGATGTGCGGGAGATCCAGACCGGTGGGAAACAAGGTACTTGGCTAGTCTGTTGCTTGTCTACTGGCCGTCGGTTTAACATTAGGCGCCATTCCTTCGGTATCATAGTCAGTTGCCCGAAAGTAGCGTTTAATGATAGCACTTCTAGGGACCATGATCTGCTCGGTACAGACACGCGTATCCGAGAACTGCCTATCATCATGAAACTCATTAGCTACCTAAATACCATCAATTTTGAGATTGAGAATAACACGATCATGATTATGTCAGTGTGTCAGTGCCTTGCGAACCTGCCGTGATAATATCAGCGACTTGTTCAACTGAAGTTTTCTCTAGGGACGAACGAGAACACGAATGGCGCGCTTTTCCTTGTCGTAGGAGGAGGTATCCTGATCACGTAACCCAAAGCAAGAAGCACGATGAAGGAGACGTGTCACCAGCCTTTACACTATCACACGCGTACCAGGTAGTTAGCTACTATACCATCAAGGCTGGGTGAGCCTGAAGCACTCACCACCAGTAGTATTTCTCGTTTGCGATTCACGTACTGAGACAGCAACTCGACCTCTTCCTTAACATGTTGCAGATTGAATCAAAGTCTCGGCCGCGGACGTCCACAGCTCAAGGGAAGCGAATTGGAGGTGATCACTACTCACAACGCGAGTAACTTCAGCCCCTCGTACAGATATCTGTAAACCGGCACACGTAGACGGCTCAGCGGGATTCAGATTCAGACATGTTAAGAGGTAAAAGGCCATCGGGGAAGCACTTCGATATGCTGTGGTTCCTTGCACGATTCACACGACATTGCTCATGGGTTCGTCGACGGGGAAGGAGCTTGTAGCAGACAGGTGTTGTATCGTACCGGGATGCGAACGGGGTCGGAGCTTTGCATTATCGCTTTGCTTCGGGGTCCCTCGGTCAATAGTCCGCTATAAGAGGTTGATTTAATCTATTACCGGGGCCGGGACCTCGTGGCAGCCCAAGGAATCTCCTCCTGGTCTCGGTTGCACGAAAGTTTCAAGGGATCAGACAATGGTGTACGAGAAGTGTTGTACATAGATGATAACCTACCTCGCACTAGATTGCCCGCACAATGGGTACTAGGCAATGGGTACTAGGTCAAGGTAACGGATGGCAAACGGTACAAGCACATACAAACTTACCAGGTATCGTGCTACATGCATCGCCAAACACAAATGTATGCAAAAATACACATGTAAACCCTGGACAGGCATAGGCCGCCGATGGCACGGTAGGGTCGCATCCAGCTTACCTTACCGCCACGTGCTGAGCCTGCAGGTCTGACGAAAAGACGGCGAGATAGGCTGGATCTGGCAGGGATCCCTTGGCCATGTGTTTTGCAATTGTCAGCGATCCAAGCTTCGGATAGCGACAAGGGGGCCAAGCCCAATCTTACCAACAGATTTCGACTGTGATGCTTGACTGTGATATAAATCTACCTCTCACATTCACACATTCTCACATTCTCTACATGATGTAGGAATTTCGTATGCAGGTATAACTCACATCAATCAGACGTTGAGCTTACTGCTTACCCTGCGGTTGGCTGGCTATCTTGGACATTTGGACCTCGGGCTCGAGAGTGATGGCGTTTCTCGGCGGATCAACATGGCGATCATTGGGCCACGTGCTGATCTCCGAGAAGCCACTTGCCCGCAAGAGATAAGGAGGGGAGAACCTTGTAGGTACTATTGAATACAGACACCGATATTCCCATGATGTATGTACCATCGCAATTTGGATGTAGCTATAAGTCTGTATAGTATCGACTGGCTTCGGCATAATTATAATTACCTAGACACCTCTTATGGATTCGGAAGTATAAATAATTAACGGCGAGAACACATGGAACACGTGGTAGTTGGTATGAGATGCTTGAGTTGGATGCGCATGTATGTACGTGTATAAGCAACTGGCATATGTATGTTAGTATGTTAGGCATCCTACCTTGTAGAGCCTACATGTAAATAAGTGCATTTCTGTAGCTATGGAGCTTTCCAGCTGCCTGTTTTCTTCGCATGATCAGCGAGATTCGACCCCAAGAAGCGAAATCCTAAATCCTACCGCAGCTCGGTAAGAACATGGCAACATGGTATAAAATTCGGGGATCGGGGAGTCGTCCGGGCCATCCTTTTATCAGCATTGACAGCTATAATCGACAAGGTATGAGATAACAGTGAGTTCCGCCGAGAGCTCTTTCATTGGCGGCAACATATTGTGGTGCATTATTCGTCGAGTAGATATGTATGTATATGTTGTATTGAATTCTCATTCCAGCTTAGGAATTTCCCATGGGAATAAGCAGTGTACTGTTTGATATGAGAATGAGAATAAGCCGATGATCGCCATTGAAACGAGGAGAGCCTGAAGATACAGCGGCGGGTGGCGGCGGCTAGGATCCCTACACCCTAACATCCACTGACCCTTAACCCTACCATGACTCCCCTAGCTTGTTCAATTGTTCAGTTACATAGTGCATCTTGTCTGCTTGTCCAGCAGCCCAGTTAAATCTTGCACCTCCACCTCGCCTAAAGACAAGGAAGCCTAGACTACTATTACCCTTGACTGAATCTTGATCGCAAGGCTCCCCTCCTTAATAATTAGGTAGCTACCTGGATAGTCGGGTTGAACTGGAGGGGGACAAAGGACAACTGGGTAAGAATATGCGCCATATCTGCTGCTGACTGCATGCATGCACGTGTGGGACAATCCCGTCGACCTTAGAGCCATGTGGCAGCCCCCCTTTTCCCCTTCCTACCCCTTTATTATGATGAGACTTGAATCAGGAACTTTTGAGCTCGACAGGTTCCTGATCCGTGTATGTGTTTCGGTTTAGTCAATACATTGTCTACCACTTTATCACTTTGTGAGGTAAATAAAAGGGCACTACGTAAATGATCTTGTAAATTGTCAAGATGTGGCCATACATGAGTTTTAAGCTGGACCAGAGCGTCATAGCCTTGCAGTGTTCAGCGGAGTTGCTGTATTGTACAGTACTATCAGGTACACTATTAGGTACAATACCATGCTGTACACCCTACCTGTCCCCTACCTGACAGCCTGTACATTAGCTACCGTAGTAAATGAAAAAGGCATGGTATGTATCGTGTTATTGTAGGCATACAATAGTAATAACACTCAGACGGCTATGATCGCTATGATCTATCAGCTTTTCTCTCCAAATTGATTCTAGGGCTCGCTGTGACATTGCAACCTTTCTTGTAGTATTTCTTGTAGTACAATTACCACCATTCCCACGCGCAACTTGCATCTTTCCGCAACGCCATCCCTTCTCCCTCCTTTCCTTTTTTTCCACTTTCTTCGCGCGCGACCCCTATTTTGTTTCCGTCTAGCCTTTCTGTCCACTACTTCTACACGTCTCACAGCCGTGTTGTATGTGCATAACTGCATGACTACATGCTTACCCGCCTTTTCTCCTACTACCGTAAACCGCCAATTGATTAAATGATTCGAGGCTGGAGGTCATTCCTACCCATCTCATCACCCTATCCCGGCTTCGTCCGTCCACCCTTGGCCATCCTTGCATAGCGCCGTTTCGAACCTCGATCCACCCACCACTGCCACTCTGACGAACATTCAGCTCTGGGCTTGTTCCGTTAAATTTGTCGCAAACCCCGACAGTCGTCAGCAGAGCCTAAGCAGCCAAAAGAAACACAACTATATATCCAGCGTTGCGAAATAAATAGATTAAAACAAAAAGAAAAAATGCCTACCTCTTTGGATTCTTCCCGCCCAATCATGGCACCTTCTACTGTACGTCTTAGTCTTAGGATTTCTTTCCCTTTTTTCTCTCCATTCTTCCAGTCGTCGTCAGCCCGTAAGCAACTCCGCTTACCTGGATACGACTTGACATTACTATGACTTCGCAGCCTTTTCTACTGTTCCTCGATTGCGGAATAGAAGCAGCGCCCCTAAGAAGTGTTAGGATGCTAATAATTACTCGTAAATCCAGATCGGCTCTCCTCGCGCCTCGGTGCGCTACAGCACGTACAGCACAGCACCCTCGTTAGCAGCGACAGTCCAGACGACCGATTCGGCGCAGAACGAGATTCGCGAAATAGAGACGGGGCTCGCGCGTATGGAGAACAAGGCCCTATCCCAGCAGCGCGTCGTGCTGTCCGAGGAAAAGTCAGCCAACCTCAATAAACTCGCCCTGGGCGCCAAACTGGAGCGTGCTCTCGACCGCCGAATGACTAGCCAGGATGCCGTCATGCGACCGAGGAACCGGAGCGTCCAAGAGAAGGATTCAGAGAAGCAGCATCAATAGAGCCACATGCGAATACACGAGACGAAATCAAGACAGACACAGAGCGAGACGGAGAATTTAGACGATGATACCATGCGAGCGACAACCACGCACTGAGGGCTTTTCCTGTTTTTTTCTCATAGCCGTTTTTCTTTTGACGGGCTGGTCGTGACCTAAGAACCGGACAGGACATGTTTCGAAACGGTGGCGGCCTAGGGCTGTTGATTCGGCTTCCAAGTTTCTAGGTGGAAGTGTCGAAACGGGCACCTTTCCAACGACCTTGATACGATTGATCAGTCGCCGGGTTTAGTTGCGGAAGGGGGCTACGGAAAGGATCTGTCTACCCATGGCATTACCATTGGCCTAGGCAGTATGTACCTTGAGTTGGTGGCTTATTACAGCCAGATTGCAGTCGTTATTAGATGCTGAACGGACATGTATAGTCCATGTAAATTTTGAAAGTAACCAGGCAGGCGGAAGGTTACATAGGCGATAGGACACTTAATTCTTCACAATTACAGCACGCAATTTAGCTGCGGGCAAAACAGACTGACTCCATTACTATTTGTGACAGTGGCAGACTCCTTCTTACCCATAGGCCATACCCGAAATTTATCTTGATGACAATATCGAGTTCCAGCCAAATAGCAGTAGCCCCAGATCAATCCCAGAGCGAAGTCCTGATAAGGGTATCCGAACATACAGTCTATACATCGCCTACAAACCAACTCCTTAAACGCCTTCATCGTGATTAGAGTAGTGACTGCCCATTCTTCGTCCGAAATCGCAGTGGCGCAATGGACCACAGTACGAAGTACCAGAAAGCAAGTAAGCTGCTGGTATACCTTACGAACGGCTCTTCTCATCCAACTTCGCATTGATATCCTTCAACAAGGACATCAATTCGCCCTCATCGCCCTCCATCTCCAAACCCTTGCTAACCCAATCCTTAGCCTCGGGCAGCCTCCCCATCTCCATCAGACACTTGCCGCGCCTCCACCACGCCTTCGAATTACCCACGCGCTTCGCCTCGACGCTCGCCTCGGCGTCCGACGCGCCCTCGGCCCAGCCCTGCAGCGCCATGTGCGCCTGCGCGCGGTTCGCGTACAGCGCGGCCACCTCCTCGCGCACCAGCTGCTGCGGCTCCCACAGGGGGCGCGTCAGCGCCATCTGCAGGCCCAGACTGTAGAATTTCACGGCGTCCGCGTGCTTGCCCTTGCGGTACTCGGCGTTGCCGCTGTCCCGCAGCTTGCTGACGTTGGCCGACCGCTTCGGGTTCACGGGCACCGGGGGAGGCGGCACCTGGTTTGGTGTTTCGAGTGTTAGGAGCGACCGGTGCAGAGCGTTGAGGGAGGCGAGCTCGGACTGCAGGGCGCGCGAGCCCGAGGTCGTGTTTAGGGCTTTGGTCTGCGCGTCGAGCTGCAGGGGCAGCATGGTGAAGGTGTCGAGATCGGAAGACATGGTGGCGGTTGGGCGATATAGCAGGTTATTCACGACGCTTGTGTTTGTTTCTTCGTATGCGGTAATGAATGGCCGAGACGGTGTGTGTAGTGTGAAAGGCTGTGAATTCTCTCGTATTAAAGTAGGAAGCCAATGTCGGGTTGGGTATAGGACGCGGAATACGGATGTGAATCGAATGAATGAATGATGTCGATAATGCGATCTGGCGACTTTCCCAAGCGATTTACTTGTTAAATGTCCTAATCGATAACACGTACTTGGCAATTGCCAGCTGTCAGCTTACCTAACAATGAATTAGGTACTTAGTGGACCTCCTGCTGCGGGTTGTAAGAAATGGATACCACTGCTCTGTCCCTTTCTCTTAGACTTCAATCTTCATTTTCTGAAAGGTGTGCAAAATAAATCCATTTATTATAACTCAACTCGCATTAGAATGCCATTGGTTTCAAACCCGTTATGACGATGTCTGTAGCCAGCCATTTTCAGGAGCTACCTACCTCAGAAGCTCCTCGTCAAGTATCCTCCGTGTTTTAGTACCAGCTATTCCATCACCAAATATTCGTACGGCGTGGTTTAAATGCCCCGTTCCAGGCACCAACTACTTCGTATATGCGTACCTGTCGAATTGTGGAAGTTTTGAATTCGGAAGATGTAATCGTAACGGTCATGACATGCAACAGTCGTGGGACTAAAAAATACGACAATCTGGCAGCGACAGACTTGCCTCCTTTGTGTATACCCCCTTGCGCCCCTCAATTCATTAATATAAAGCACTTAATGCCACCCGATATCCGATATGGTATCTACCTTAAACCCCGTACTCCCACCTATCACTGACCATGCTTACCCTACCCCTTACCTACTGAAAGTCGCCTTCGGGTGCCAACCCTCTTCGAACATTTGCGATACGAAATAGAGGTCATCCTCCCAAGTCATCGGCCCTAACCGCCTCGTCTCTGCTTCTGTTACTTGTCAGACCTGAGGTAGTTAACTAAGGGAACAACACATAAAATCTCACCTCTAGCATTATAGGCTCGACGTGTCCTGACGAGCAATTGTACCTCATCGGAATCCAGTTCTCCCCAAACTACATTCTTCTGTTCATCTTTATCTTTGGAGCCTCCTTCCATCATCCAGTCATTGACATTTCGTTTGTAGTAGTGCCAATGGCTGAGGATAATGTTTGCGCCCTCCTGAAGCCTTTCTACGAATGATGCAAGATCATATCGATACTCCTGCGCATTTCGTCAGCTGGAAAGACTCACATAGGCACCACTGCCGTTACTCACTAAATATTTGTTTTCCCTTGCACGACGCATCCTATCGGCTGATGTGACGGAGACTTCATGGAGAAGCATGAACACGGTAAGGTAAATGGTAAAGAAGTGATGCGGGTTCTTGCTCGCCATCATCTTCCACAACCCCTCCAGTACCAGTTTTCTCTTTGGCGCTAGTATGTCCACATATCCCAACGAATCGAACTGTGCCGGAATCATTCGCGGGATAGATATTGTGTTATAGTATGGGCATTCGGGGTCATCTACCGGCCTCATGTCGAGTTTGTCATCCCCCACAATGAATGCCGAACCCAGAGTATTCCCTGGTCACATAAATCAGTTATCTGATCGAGTGTAGAAGGATTGGTGATAAGTTGCTGACTTGTTGCAAACCATAGCTGGATATACTGCCAAAGAAATTCCACAGGTTTCACGTCTTCACCCCTTATATCAGGTGGGTTATTCTAAATGTCTATTTAGTGAAAGACTCGGTAAAAATGGATTCACGGTCTTACACTGAGTCTCATAGCATATGATGCCCTGTCGAAATGTATGTTCGGATCAGCTTCTCGCCCAACAAGACATGCTACCTTGGTCACCCTGACCCCAAGCATGGGTCTTTCGGGGAGAGCACGGTCGAGGACGGCCGAGAAAGAGAGCAAGCAAAGATACTAAGAGAAGAATATGGGGGTAAGGGGATTGCAATTGCAACTCACGAAGCCTTGTATGTCTCACGCACCACCGGGTGGACCCTGGGATTATCGCTATACTCGCTTACTGCCGCCCACGCGTGCTGAAAGATATACTGTTGATACTCTTTAGAAGTACTTTGAGTACTCGCTAAAGCATAAGGCTCGATGTTAAATCTCCTTTTGGTGCCCGTTCTATCGACCCAATTCTTCCAGGTAACATCCGTTTGATTCGGCTTGAATTTCCGGACGGTCAGCTCTAAGGGGTTTCCACGGTACCCAATGGTGACCTTGATGGTGCGAATCCGGTCGTTAGCCCAATCCCGTGGACCGAGGTCTTTGACTTTCACTCCGGACCATCTCCTTGTTAGTTCCAGACCACCCTCACGAAAGAGAACTACCTCGGCGAGCTTCCATCGTAGGCATTGGAGCCTGTGGATGACCTTTTTGGAATCCAAATTGATCTTTCGACAAGTCAGGCAATCCTGTCCTTCGTCATCGGGATCCGGAACGCACTACCGAAAAGGTGAGTATATGATCCATCTGTGACATTACATGAGCAGTTTACTTACTTTGATTTTCTGCATGCGACATCGGATACAGGCCTATACCCATGTCAGCATATGACGAGCGCGGCTATCTCGTGAAGTCCAGAAAAAAAGAAGAGAAAAAAAGGAATAACAGCTAGATGGAACGACATAAGGGGAGAGAACTTACTTTGAGTTTCCGAGTTTTGGCCGTCATCCTACGTGCATCCACATCCAAGCATGATCTCTTCGAGGGCTTCTCTGCCGCGGAAGGTGGGCGATTGTCATCGGCTGGAGCGCCATACTTTATGCGAGGGATAACATGCTCCCATCGTTCCCCGGCCTCGTCAAGAAACGTCTCGGAATCACCGCTGGGTTGGTCATCATCCTGCTGAGCGCCGTTGTAGTTACTCAGGTTACCGCCCTCTACTGGCACTTCCTCATCCTTAGATGCTGCATTTCCGGCTACGTCCTGCCACTCATCAATCCTTTCGGTCCCATTGCTACTTTCTCTCTTTACTGAGCTTGAAGCAACGGACTCATGCGGCAATTGCCCTCCGATAGGGGTGACATCCGTTCTAACAACCATGGTAGGCGCGTTCACGGGGTCGGGGGGAGGATACAAGGTATATCCAAAGGGGTAGCTATTGAAGGGATGGGTCGTATAAGCTGGTGGGAAGTCGGTCGGGTAGTTTGTCAACAAGGGTAAGTTCTCGTGGGTGGCCGGGGAGGTGAATAAGGATTCTGGAGTGTGGAACGTTGGAGGGAAGGTCAGGCTATTGAAGTCGAAGGCCGGATCACTGCAAGGGAAGTAGTACAGGTCCGGGCCCTGAGTCTGTGAGAGGGTAGAGGACGACAGGGTGAAGTGGTCTCTCACCCCGGTGTTTGTATCTGACTCTTCGCCGTGACTAGGGGGACCTGGCAGGAAGGGATGATGGTCCCATGTAGTCTCGGAAGCCTGGAGCCTAGGAACCTGGTGCCTAAAAGCCCCGAGGTCATCGGCTGTTGCGGTGGATGAAGCGATGGTGGACGTCACAGCAGCAGCATCGGTGGTCCTCTGCCTCTTTTTCTCAGGGACCCTGGTAGCCAATGATGACGGCGGCGGCGTTGGCCCGCCGTACCTCTTGGATTTATTGGTCTTCGCGACACGCGACGAGGAAGGAGAAGTACTGGGGCTGTTGGGGCTATAGTTGGTCGAGGAAAAGGACGGGACCTGAGGGACCTGAGGCCGCTTTCTCGCATTACATGACGTTTGCGAGATTGGCATAACCCCGGCTGGAGGCAGGCCGTGGGTCGATGGGGACTTTACGAGTGTGGGAGCGGGCTCAAAGCCCGCGACGTCGGTTTCATTCATCATAATTCCCCTACCGTTATCTAAGAATGATCTGATCTCATTTCTCTCCGGCTGACAAGCGACGCAGCGGTCCTTGTTCCTGAGCTGCGCGTGCCCTAGCTGCGTTGTCTGCGTGTACGCCTATGTCCAAAATCTGCCGGTTTCGTCGCTAGGTGCGGTGCCTGGGTGCTGCTGCTTCGCTGTACTGTCACACTCACACTCACCGTCGGGCCGGGGAAGTGGAGTGGCGCGAGAGGGAAACCGGTGAGGAACAGGCCTATGTAGACGAGATGGTTGTAGTAGGACCAGGAACCAGTATTTCGCATTTGCTGGTAATACACAGCATGCGCGCGAGCTCCGCTCGGTCTGTCAGCAGCATAATCGATTTTTTATTTTTATTTAAAGAGAGCGACATTTCAGGTGTTCTCACCGATTGAAGACTGTTGCTTTTCAGGCCGATCCCTTACGCGGGAAAGTCGCGCAGATGTCCCGCCCGCGATGGCTTGAAGGTTGTGCGATGGACGATCCGTGGCGAGATGTTGTGAAAAGGTAGGCTAATGCACCGTCCGCGCGGTATAACACATATAATACCCAAGTAACAGTATCAGATCGAGGTGTCTGGTCTTCCCTCCAACTTGCCTCAGCCTCTCCGACGTTGGGTTGATCTGGCGGTCTGCCAGCTCAGGATCACACCGAGAGGGCGATGATTGGAAAAGCAAAAGTCGAGCCACCACCAATAAGCCACCGGCGTGTCTTCTTACTTTTCGTACCTGTGGTATCCTGTAGTATGTAGGTGCGGTTTCACGCCGATTCGCCGGTTTCGAGAATCAGAGCCCGAGGTATCTCTGTAGTCGATGTAGTTCCAGTATGTAGGTTTATGTAGGTCTATCATTTATCATCCCGTAGTATCTGCCGTGTACCACAGCCCCCAATATGAGCGCATAAATACAAAGCTGACACATATCTCCGCACCCCTCTTCCCCTTGTACAACGTAGATGTCTGAGAAAATGCGTTCGGAGTTAAGATTACAGCATCATCGCTCACCCCCAAATCCCCTATCTCTTGCCTTATGTTACCTATGCCCTACCCAACCTACATATCCCCGTACCTGGCGGGCGCAAGAATGCATCCGCGCATTACATAATGATTCCCAGGAACGGGCTGAAGAATTCTTCAGCAAGGGTTCCATTGTTTTCTTTTCAGCCTGACCTGACGCACAACATCAGCCGGTCGAGAACTGCGGGTCATGATTCATCGTAGCTCTTGTCATCCACCAAGCATTAGCATAGCATATTGGGCACGTACGTAGACTTACAAGAAAGCATATAGATAAGAAATGTCGTCCTCATCCTCATTATTGATATGTCGGTTCGTTTTTATGATTCGTGCGACACAGTTGCCTATTGTGTGCCGTACGCCGTATACGTATGCGATTTTGCTGTCATGTGTATGCCAGTTGCCAGGTAGCTCGCCTGTGAATTCACGCCGGTTTCACCCTGGTCGTTCCTCAAACCTGGGCCGCGAATCCTCATTTGCGTCGATCACCGCATGAGGCTATCGTCGAGAAGCAGCCGAGGACCAATAACAACAGCAGATCTATCAGGTACTCCCGTGGGAAGTTGTTCCGAGACGTGGCTTTTCAATTAGCCCAGGTTTTAGATCCCATCTTAGTCTTGCCTCACAGCGAGGGTATCCTTTCCGGCTTCCCGCCGGTCTTCCGGTGCCACGTCAGGCACCTGAAATAGCCAAGTTCGTGGGGGGTTTGGAAACAAAAAAATGGCGTGGAAAAAAGATACGTCTTCAGGTTCGGATCATTTGGTAGGAGAACGGCTGCCTGCTTCTAGCGGGAGACGGTGCTACAGTACACGAGGTCGATCTTGTTTTCTAGTCACTTAAAACGTGTGCCTCGCTTCGCTTCAAGAGCTCGCGCCCTTCGCGGCTCTTTGCGTGGGTTGAAATATTTATTCATCTTGATTATGACGAGGAAATCGATGGGCTCCTGATTTCCCAGTTTCGATGCAAGTCGGGCGAGACGTTACCTGCCTCTCGATAACACGCTCCCCTTGCGAGCCGCTCTTAGGTATCACTATAATACCCTCCATCCCGCCGCCCGCGGGGATAGCCATCCCCTTAGAAGGAAGGAAAACGAAGAAGTGTAGTAGCAGTATTTATCTATACAACTATGCAGCATTCCATCCTTCCGGAAATGGTCCGACTCAGACCGACCCTGTCTTCTAGCATTAGGTGTCACCACATCTCTCATCTCTCGCCGCCTCGCTGGCGTGCCAAACCACCACAGCCCATGCAGGGCTCTTCGCGATCGTGTTTCTCCTCACTTCGCAGCTCAGATCCAAAAATATCATATAGACAGATTTTGAGCAAGTATGGGCTCGCATGAGCCAATGACAAATAGATTAGATGGCAAGTGTGTCATAGTTAGGTAGCTTGTTGCCGTCGTTGCAGTCGGTGCAGTCGTTGCAATCGTTGTGATAGTTGCAGCCGATATCATAGGTATCGTCAAGCTATGACATATCCTGTTGTTATAAGTCTCCCGAATGGTGAAGTCGTGAACTCTTTCCTCTCCTCGAGGACGAGGAACCAAGGACGAAGCCCAAACTTTCTGCAGCACATAATATGACAGCTCACACAGCGCCGGTCGTCTCAGGCAGCCTGGACCTGCAGCATTTGATGCGCGGCCAGGAGCATGGACTTGCTGCGGATATCTTGGCCTTGCAGCATAGCACCACTCTTCTGGACCTGCCTGATCTTCCTGACTTGCCCGCTCATATTGACGGCCCACGGAACTGGACCGGGCCTGGTTCTGACAGGTCGATTGCACGTACACTGCAAGTAGATCGACCCGAGGTAAAAGCCGCCCACGGTGAATTCTCTGGTAAGCTCCCCTCTGTGCCCGGTTTCGATTTTTCTGCAACCAACTAAAAGCTACGCAGAACTTGAACTAGACGGAGATCAAGTCAACCGGCAACGTTTCCTACTCCCTAAACTTCAGAGCCAACTGGAGCAATGCGCGTACGATCTCCACTACGGCAGCGGGCTCTGCATCATTCGTGGGCTCGACATCGAGAACTACACGGTCGAAGACAGCACGATCATCTTCCTGGCCCTTGCTGATTATATTGGCGACCAAAGAGGGCTGCAGAATTCGAAAGGGGATATGTTATGTAAGTTGCCTGTACGTCGTATTAAACTCGCATCTGCTAAAGCCAAAGGGAAGCGCATGTTACCGAATCCAAATCTTGGACTGTGCCCAAGGCCAGACGTCACGGAATCCATACCAACGACGACTTGGTAAGTAACAAGTCTAGTATTTGCACTAAATGTATGGGAACCAGGAAGAAGTGTCGTCATGCAGCTAACAGCCTTCAGCCCTTCCACAATGACATGGGCTGCGAAATCCTGTCCATGCAGGTCCGGGATCGAGCCGACAAGGGCGGCCATACCTGCGTGGCGTCGATTACCACTATCTACAACGATTTGATGCAGTCAAGCCCGTGGGCCTTGCATACTCTCGCCGAGCCCAATTGGCCGATACAAACGTGAGTAATATCCGCGATCCGACTCCCCGAATAAAGAATAGATATCCATGTAGCGGTCATAGCTCACATCTACCTCAGCAGCTCGAAGAGAGGCGACAAATTCGTCCGATCTCCGCTGATCGCGTTCCACGCCGGGAACCTACTGGTTTCGATGGATCCTGCTCGCATAGGACCCCATCCCCTATCTCGCGACAACTCGATCCCATCCCTCTCACCGAAACAAAAGGAGGCCCTTGCTGTACTTCAGACCGCGGCCAGAAAACATCAGATACGGTTGGAGACCCAACCGGGGGACATTGTCTTCATCAATAATCTCGGGCTGCTACATGCTAGAGAGGCATACAGCGACAGTGCTACTTCGTCGAGGCATCTCGTTCGACTCTGGCTCCGGAATACGAGGTTAGGATGGCCAATCCCTTCTTCTATGAAGATGCCATGGGATGCTGCCTTTGGGAAAGAAGCCGAAAAAGTGATCAACAGATTCTATCCCATCGTACCGATGCCCGAGTACATGGAATGCAAGTACTCAAACGGTACTGCCGCATTTGTTGCCGACGATGATTCGGATTCTAGCGATGACAACGGTGGCGAAACTACACATCAGGAGTAGGTAAATGGTCCACTCCTGTTGTGTCTAAACACCCCATGCTTTGGCCATCCCTTCTAAATTGTTTAGAAGGGGGTGTTAAAAATCCTGCTTAATGCTGGAAAATCACCCAACCAAAGGTCAACCTACACAGTTCAGATTCGATGCTGCCCAAGGTCTAAGACAGGTTATTAACTCGTGGCTTTGGACCATAGACGGTCCCTGGCCACAGCTCCATGGGAATGGTTAAGGGGTTTATTGCCGCCATTGCCGAAACTCTGAAGTTGAAAAGAAAGGAAAAAAGACAACGATATGGTCTCGAAGGAGATACCTACGTCGTTCCATTACTGCGCCACGATATCACGAAGATTTCGATTTCTACGATACTTCTAATATTTCGCATAGATATACCATCTTACCCAAGCCAAGTCCTACTGGCGGACTTGTCATTTGTCTGCCTACCGGGTAGTTCAAATGATATGGAGGTATTGGCAAGATTATACCTTACCTTACCTAAGTCATCGACTTAAGACCTTCAGCTTGAAAAGGGACGTTGGGTATTCTGAGGTTTTAAGTTCTTGGGTCTTGATAAATTTCCTAGCTGGGTCTGAT
This sequence comes from Hypoxylon perforatum, assembly GCA_028571165.1. Lineage (NCBI taxonomy): Eukaryota > Fungi > Ascomycota > Sordariomycetes > Xylariales > Hypoxylaceae > Hypoxylon > Hypoxylon perforatum. The sequence goes on along the minus strand of JAOXNQ010000003.1, from coordinate 3,847,323 downwards.
GGCTTCATAACCTTTTCCCATATACCTCAAGCCGTGACAATTTAATTTATCACCTCACGTTTCCCTCTAGTGTTTGTACCCGCGCGTAGGGCGCCTCTCGAGATAAAAAAGCTACTTTATAGAGCTGTAGTCTCTTGGCGCCGCTGGCAACGAGCTAGACGAGAATCGCAACGCCCCTTCGTGTTTCCAGCAATCAGACCCAAGTCTATCGATCTAAAGCTAGCATTCTCTATACTCGTTAAACCGGCTGTCGCTTCGTCACCCGAACAGTTGTATAAATGCCCTGCACCATGATACTGGGTATAGAATCCGATTTGAGCGCTAACAGACCGGTAAACGTAGGAATGTGCCACGTAGTAAGAAGGATGGGAAGCACATTTCGAGCATTGCCGACGTGCTATCTGGTATATTCTAAATTAGCGTTAGCAGGGGACGAAGAGTAGTATTTACAATGTGTATCCTGATCGGATTGGCTACAAATGCACACATCTTCCTGATTGGATTAGCATCACTGGGAAAAATCACATGAGCAATCGTCAGCAGTTTTCTTGGCTGCTCAGCTGCTGGATCGGTCTCTGAGAGGTCACGGACCAAACTGACGTACCGAAACATGACGGTTACAGAACGGCTACGGAACGCGGCTGTGGTCGAAGATCTTACCGCGAACGAAATGATCGGATATAAATTGGGGTCAGGCCTCCGTTCCATAGGAAACCCGGAGGCCGACGATCATAGGTGCGGGACAACCTCAATGCATAGCACAGATAGCACAGATAGCACAGATAGCACAGATAGCACAGATAGCACAGGCAACTAAATTTATACGGATTTCACTGGCTCTTCCTGAAGATGAGCGACGATACGAAAATTACGAGAAAAGCCGAGGCAAAAAGACAGCGACCGAAAAAGGGTTACCAGCCCACTTTATATTGATCACGATGGACTGATGAAAGATGGATATGTTACGATACGCCCTCAAGTTTGTGGAAACGAAAATTAACTGAAGGCGATGGATATTGGGGTAACTGGATAGGTGTCATGACATGACTTAAGCCACTGGTGCCCTTGCTTGCCTCGCCTGCCTGCATAGCGCTGGCAATTTTCTCAAACAATCGTAGGCTTGGCCCAATGCCTTGTTTGCTGGGCTTTGCTAGCCCCTGCCTGGATTCCGCACCCGCTTCTCAATCCGCGAATACAAGTCATCCACACCGGCAGAAAAACAGACGAGAGCGAGGGAGAAGGGCGGATGAGAAGGCTGCGGCGGCTGTGCGTCATAAAGGAGCAAATATTTCCAGCGCACGTGTAGTATAGACGAGCTGGAAAGGAAGAAAGGTCAATCTTCGGACTAATCTTGTGAGTTCTCGTTGTAAGGGCAGAAGGGGAAGTTGGACGATCATGCGAAGGTGGGTAAAGGAGGATTGCAAATCGCGGAAGATCATTATAATTCCGTGCTATTCATTGCCTAGACGAGACATAAGACATCCAAGGAGTTCCACCAAGCCTACCAAGACTGACGTGACCAACCAGAGTACGTGATCATAATAGCGGCTTGTACACTAACGAGGCTTACCAAGGAATGCTCCTTTAGCTGATTTTTCCTCAGGGAGTTGAGTAGGCTGGTTGGATGTTGGGTGTTTGGTGTTGGCGTGTGCTGGCAAGCTGGCCAATATGGGTGGGTGCTCCAGATACCTATGTATCTGATCTTCTCCCCGGTAGGATTACACCTTGGATAGGAGTCGCGAAACATTAAGATAGGGAGAGTCTCTTGAATTTGCACATGTTTGCAGCAGAGTTTCGCGACCGAGCCCCATATGTTTATCTCTGCCAGTGGACCAATCTTCTAACATTCTTTAGTTAAATATACATGTAATTCCCCTGATTTCCACCCTTAAAAAGCCGTACCGGATTTATGCCCAGTGTTAACGTCTCATCGACAATTGCTGCGCCTCGCCGACAAACTAGAGAGTCCCACACTAACTTAAAGAATCTTCTTCTATGGATCTGTTAGGGTCTCGGCTCTTTGCTGCCAACCCTGTACGGGCGCCAGGGCTCGGCGGCGCTCGCCAGGCCCTCTCCCCTAAGATCGACAGGTACGGTAATTAGCGCCAACTTGAACGGGGACTACTGCACCTTTAATACGAGCCTACTAGTTTTGCTAGTTTATCTGAGGAACATATCTAACACATATGACGATATCTAATATATGGTAATAGAAATCTACTTATGTGAGAGTTATAATCTCAATAGTGATAATATGCCCCCGTAATAGATTCATGATGCAAGAGGCAATCACATCGCAAACACCCCATAACGGGTTGGATAATAAATATGGTCAGCACCTTGTTCAGAGGCCCAGGGTCAGGGGAATACCCCGGCCACCCCCTGTCCATCTACCCGCAAAAACCCCAGCCCTCACTAATCTATATCGGTCGAACCACAATAGCCTATGGCCAATTAGGGGCTCCAATTCAACAGCTCCATTGAATAGGAACCAGTTTTAATCTCTCCTGCTCGAGCTGGGCGAGCTGGGAACCCTTCCCCTTTACCGGCATCTTCTAACTATTTTTCCCCCTTGGGTCTCCCTTCGTTTTTATTCCTGAGACGAGGTCCTTCTGTCTTTCATGCCACAACTTCTCCGTGTCTCTCTCTCTAATAGCTCTCTTTTCTAGCCTTTGTAATTAATTGGCATTTTGGGGGCAGAAGGATATAGGTATCCCGTCCAACTACGAACACTCATTGATACCATCGTTTATTCACACGCTCTCTTTTACACCGTGTTATACAACCCGATCTTGGGAAGGAAAAAGCAATAGACGGAAGGCGCGTTTGATATTAACTCTACGTCATTCCACGAACCACCACAGTACGAAGAATTCCAGACGAAAGGCATAGTCTGGCCTGTCGAACATATTGGACAAATAATATAATACAACATCACTAAGAGATCCCGGGGATCCTAAAAGAATCAAAGCAGGTCAAGATGGGTTTCCTACGATCAGCTCTCACCTCCACACTGCTGCTCGCCGGCGATGCCGCGGCTGTAGAGCCTCTCATTATGAAGGTGAGTAAGATCTAGTCACGTCGGCTTAGATCATTTGGTATCTCATTCAGGAACAAGTCGGACTAACAACACCTAATCTATACAGGGCACCAAGTTCTTTACCAAGAGCGGCGACCAGTTCTTCATCAAGGGAGTTGCTTACCAGCAGGAAGCCGGTGGTGGGCCTGGTGGTAGCACGGGTTCCAGCACCAAGTACGTGGATCCTCTTTCCGACAAGTCCATCTGCGAGCGTGATGTTCCGCTGCTGGAGAAGTTGGGTGTGAACACCATCCGTACCTATGCCATCGACCCCAAGGCCGACCACAGCGATTGTATGTCCTTGTTGGACAAGGCTGGTATCTATGTCGTTGCTGACATGGGCGACCCTTCCCTGTCCATCAACCGTGACTCTCCCTCGTGGAACGTCGAGCTGTTTGACCGATACAAGGGTGTCATTGACAACCTCGGCAAGTACGACAACACCATTGGCTTCTTTGCCGGTAACGAGGTTACCAACAACAACACCAACAGTAAGTCCGCACCGCTCAGTTATTGGAGCAAAGACATCTAGTTCTAGGGTTATGGTGAAATTGGCGCATTTGGAGCCCACGTGCTATCTTCGAACCAACACTGACTCGCATTTGCAGCTGGTGCCTCCGCCTACGTGAAGGCCGCCACGCGTGACACCAAGAAGTACATCTCCGACAAGATTGCTAACGGTGGTCGATGGATGGGTGTTGGATACGCCGCGAACGACGATGCTGAAATCCGTATCAACATGGCTCAGTACTTCAACTGCGGTGAGCAGGACGCCGCCATCGACTTCTGGGGTTACAACATCTACTCGTGGTGTGGCAAGAGCAGCTTCACCGAGTCCGGCTACGACGTGCAAGTCAAGTTCTTCTCCAACTTCTCGGTTCCGGTATTCTTCGCCGAATATGGTTGCAACACCGTCGGTGGTGCTGAGGGCCGTCTCTGGGATGATACTACTGCTCTGTACTCCAGCCAGATGACTGATGTCTTCAGCGGTGGTATCGTCTACATGTTCCACGAGGAGGAGAACGACTACGGTCTAGTCAAGGTCAGCGGCGACAAGGCCACCACCATGAAGAACTACAAGGTCCTGCAGTCGAAGCTCGCCGACGCTAAGCCCTCGTCTACTTCTATGGCTGCGTACAACCCTACCAACTCTCCTGCTGCGTGCCCTGCCATCTCCAAGGACTGGAAGGCGGCTGATGTCCTACCTCCTACTCCCGACAGCTCTCTCTGCGACTGCATGATGAGCTCCTCGTCGTGTGTTCCCTCGGATGAGCTCGAGGAGTCGGACTACGGTGACATTTTCGGCTACGTCTGCGAGAACGACGAGGCTGCTTGCGCTGGTATCAAGGCTGATACGGAGGCTGGTGTCTACGGTCCCTACGGCATGTGCAACCCCAAGCAGCAGCTTGCCCACGTCCTGAACGCCTACTACACCAACCAGAACAGCGCGTCTGATGCCTGCGACTTCAACGGTGCTGCTAAGGTGGTTTCTAGCTCCGCTGACTCTAGGTAAGTCCTCATTTGGTATACGTTTCATAGGTACCATATACTAACTTTGAATAGCTGCGATGCTGCTCTTGCCAAGGCTAACTCTGCTGTCGCGGTTGCGGCTACTGCGACCGCTGGCTCGGCTAGCAGTTCGTCCACCGCCGACTCGACTGAGAACGCTGCTGCCCCTTCGTCGGTCCGTATGGGTGCTTTCATGACCATGGGCGACGTGGCTATCGGCCTGTACATGGTTGTGGCTATGGGCGTTGGCGCCGGTATGGTCATGTTGTAAAGTGTTGGTGGATGATAGTTGGATAAGCACATATATCTGGATAGTTTAGAGCCTTGGTGTATTGATGCTGTTCAACCATCACGTTATGTCCTTGTTCATAGGTGAAAGTTTGCATCGTAAATATTGTTCTTCGTATGGCTGTGTTTCTGGTCTTTATTTCAGATGTTCCTGGCGCTTAAGCTGGATCAGCTGGGTAGGGCTCAATTGGCAAGTCTGTCTTGTAAGTATTGAATCAAACTCATTATAAGATATGCCCTATGCCATTTAAGCAACTTAAGCTTGTCATAGTCTCAATTGTGCCTTGAATGGAAACTGGAGGTAAGTGGTACAAGCGGTTAAGATGACCATTGCAAGAACTGGCATTGACTCGAGCTCTTCCGGAGTCTTGGTTCAGATCACGTCGTATTGAGTGGTGGTTTAAGTTGGAATAAAAGACTGTCTTTTTAACTTCATATTAGTCTTGATGACTTCTATTTTACATCTATCTGGCTTGATTAAATATCATGTGAGCTTGAATTCAAGTTCATATCTCATCTCTTACTGTACATCTCGCCAATCCATTTACTGACTTTCTCGGCAACCGTCTCGCTGTGGTCTGCGTCGTATGTCAGCATTCAGCTTCATTATAACCAAATAGCATGTACCAAAGCCACTTACGTATACAGAACGCGTGCGGAATGTCCCCGTCGTCAATTATTACCTTGGTGCGCTCGACCTGCTTCTGCCTCTTTTGAATAAACTCATCTCGATGGCGTTTTGCCACCCACTCGTCGTCCTTGCCGAAAAAGAAGAAGAATTTGGGCACCGGTTTGTGTTGGGCCTCAGCATCGTGCGCAATTTCCCATAGTTCGTCGTCCCACTGGTCCTCCCCGATCACTTTCATCTCGTCCATGCCCATGTGTAAAGCCTGCCACACGCCGTCTCGGCTCTTGAGCCACTGCACTGTTATATCTCCGTTCTGAGCCGGTATCCCCGCGACGTTGTGAACGATCCACTTGAGTGCGGGCTGCGGGCAGAGACGCAAGAACCCCTGAGCAAAACGATAGGCATTGTCACCGAGTAAGGGTGTTCGGCGCAGCATGTCCATCTTCCACCCGTTTGAGGAGTTGGATATGTTATTGATGGTGGGGAATAGGTGGATGCCGGAAGTGAGATTTAGATGGGAAGCCGAGTCCGGGTTCCGGTGGTGTCGTTGGAAGAGCTCCAGGGCGATGTATGAACCTACGGAATGTCCAATGAGCAGGATCTCATCGTAGGGGGATCCGCTACGGGGTCCGGATTCGATTCTCTGTCGCTCTAAGCCCTTGAGAGTGTGCTGTATCTGGTACTCGAGGTCGTGAGGCTTCCTCTTCGAGTTAAAAGGTTCGTGGTCATTATCACGGAAACCGGCTAGGTCCTGGCCGTATATTTGAAATCGGATATGCTGGAGAGATGATTCTTCGTCTATGTGGTTTCGAAGTGTCGACATGAACGGTTCATAGTAATCAATGAGCCCGGGATTCCCTGAGATGAAGAATATAAGAACATCGCGAGACTGTGTGTCCGTCGTCCCATCGAGCTGTCTCGGAGGATATGTTAGGAAGTAAGGAGTAGCCATTGGTACTACCGAGACAGTGATAATAAGTTGTAAAGTGTCATAATATAGTGTTAAAGCACATCTGATCTGATAGCTTTATACCCTGTTTTTCGAGCTTATGAATCTATCGTGAGGCACAGCATAACTGTAAATGTGGCTTGACCCAGGAGTGTGGCTCGCTTACAGGTGCTGTTAAACCCGCTGTCTCCGGCCTTCCCGCGTCATAGTGGAGGGGAATACTTACACCTGAAGACCCCTCGTTTTTTCAATTATCATCTTTTATTCCTGACACACCGCAATTCTCCGCAGTTTTTTTGCTGTGCGAGTACTTACCCTAGATTACAATATTTTATAAGGGAGATGTGATTAATATGAATCACATTGATGGAGTGTCTGCCTTGATCAAACTAGCTGGCACGTGTCATCCATTCACCGTTTTTGTGCTACATCCCGCATTTTATACGCCTAATTGCATCCCTACCACTCCCTAGGTACTTATCTCCTAGCACCGATAGGCACCGATAAGCATCGCAACCTATAAGCTAGAGCTATATGTAGCTTTCAGTGTCGCATTGCATCTGCATTACATCTCAACTCCCGCATTTCTACCCACTAACCTAATCAGCCTACCCAGTCAGCTTTCTGTCTGCCTATTCTCGTGATCGTTCCTATTTAGTGTATCTCAAGGTCTACGTTAACCTACCAAGTCATGCTGTCCACCTTAGTAAATCCACCTTACATTAGGTAGGTATTCGCTTATTATTCACCTACAGGTAATCTACAGGGCTGCCTAAGCCTGTCTATTCCCCTAAGCACCCCACACGATTCACTACACAAGCAGAACCTCGATGGGTTTACCTCTTTGACGGCATGACACATTCGTTGTCCTCGTAACGATATCTATAAACGGTCAGTATTGAATCAATATCTCCGTCCGACACTCGTCTCTTGGCATACAGCTATGTAGTGCGTGCGGAATATAGGAGTTGTGGGTTAAATGGGAGTCAGCAGCAACCTCGGTCCCTTAATGCACCCCGAGAATTGTGACTAGCAAGCTATTGCGACATCTTCCCTTTCCCTACATATTCGCCTTCTTTTCTCTCTTACCTCCTTAGGAGGTACATACCTATCTTTGCTAATTCCGTTTTTCAGCATTCTACATTGTTCCTAGACTGCCTCTACCGCGAATCTCTCAGCGGCGCATCCGAGAACCCCGAGCGATCACCCCAGCCCATCATTCTCAAATCTCCAAGCGTCGCGTGACTCCCATTACTCCCACCTATCCGATCGAGTCTCTCTCGTCCACTATTTCTTCTTCCGCTGCTCTGTACGACCATGACCGCCGCTGAGCTGCGGCAGCGCGGGCCGCCTCCGGGCAAGGTCCCGGTCCCGGAATCGAAACCAACCGCCGATATCACGAACCCGCCCCCCAAACCGAACGTCCCTCATCCTGCCGGAAAAGCGAAGTACGGCCGTTTCCTGGCGCTGCTTCGTGCCATTTCGTTTGCCATATATTTCGGAAGTGGCTGCTTGACGTATGTTCCCCCGTCTTTGTGTCCCTCTGGATCCTGCAGTATATCGTGAGATGAGCCTGATTCTGATGACTGCAGCGTACATCTTACCCAAATCGTCGGTTCCCCGCTATACTACATAAGCCGAGAGCTTTACTACGCATATATGTCGTTGACGAAGGCCTCGTTTGGTCTACTGATCACGACAATGACCCAGTGGTGGGCACCGACAGTAATAAGGATAAGCGGCGACTCCTCCGTGGCTGGTCAGTTCAGTTTGACGCCGGACGGCAGAGTCCAATGTGCTTTCCCGGAGCGCATGGTTATGATTGCGAACCACCAGGTCTGGGCTGGCATGACGATCCCGTGTGGATGAACGTAAGTGGCTGACCAATCCTTTTGCGGCAGATTTATACCGACTGGTTGTATTTGTGGTGGGTTGGATACACGAACAATCCTCACATGCACGGGCATATCTACATCATCCTGAAGGAATCACTAAAATGGATTCCTGTCCTCGGCCCCGGCTGCATGTTCCTCGGCTTCATCTTCATGTCTCGAAAAATGGCTGTTGATCAGCCGCGCCTAGCTCATAGGCTCGGCAAGTTGAAAACCGAGCACACGGATCCGGATGGTGAGAGCTATTTGGATCCGATGTGGTTGCTCCTTTTCCCCGAAGGAACGAACTTATCTAATAACGGCCGGGTCAAGTCGGCGAAATGGGCTGCCAAGACGGGGCTTCGCGACATGGAGCACATGATGCTACCTCGAAGCACCGGCATGTTCTTCTGTCTTAACGAACTTAAGGGCACAGTCGAATACGTATACGACTGTACTGTGGCCTACGAAGGTGTCCCGTAAGTGCTTCTATCATATCTTGCTTGTTACTAGTTTCAAATAGCTGATGAGTTTTGTAGCCGCGGGGGATACGGTGAAGATTATTTCACCTTGTCGAGTACTTACTTTCAGGGGCGACCCCCGAAATCCGTCAACTTCTACTGGAGAAGATTCGCCTTGGCTGATATGCCGTTGGACGATCAAGAAAAGTTTGACGTTTGGCTCCGTGAGCGATGGTACGAGAAAGATGCGCTAATGGAGCAGTATGTCTCGACAGGCCGATTCCCGGCGAACGGTGCGGGTATCAAGGGGCACATCGAGACAGAAGTGAAAACGCAGTATTGGTGGGAGTTTATCAAGATATTCGTCATGCTGGGTACATTCGGATTGATATTCAAGTTTATGCTCAGCACCCTACGAGCGTTTCTCCGATAGTAGGGGAATTGAAAGGGATATGAACGGGATTTGAACCGAGTCTCGAGAATGATAACGGGAGCCATACGTTTTCCATGTGCTCCATTCCAACGGCGGTAGATCATTTAGCGATAGCGTGGGCGGTGCGTGCATATGGACTGAGCACTCTAGATCAGCCTAATGATATTGTAGAATCGACATACGAGAATAAGATGTGTAATTCTCTACTCTTACTTCTACTTGTCTAGGAAGGCCTCTGAGAGTAAACGAGGCCGGCATTTCGGTGTCTGAGAGGGAATAATCTTCATAATGATAGAGTAGATATCCGAGATACCCAAACTACCTACTCTATAGATTAGACAAGCAGATATCCCCATGATACTGCCCAGTAAGAGACATTTAATCGCAATTGTGAGCTTGATATTTATTTATTCAATTATGATTAGATCGTCTTGGCTATATATTCTCAAATTGTGGTATAGTTTGAACGTAGTACGTTTTAAAGAACAGTGACCTCCAAGTCGTACTTCAATATACCTATAACTTAAGCTACCTTAGACTACCTAGTAGGCAACGTAATAGTTCAGATCTACCAAAGAGGATGAATTTTGATATGCCAAGCTGCCACGCTAGGAGGAACAACCTCAAGACAACTGAACCTCCCGCCGGGTCTTCGCGCTCTCCTTGGCGGCTTCAATGATGCGCAACACATCCCTCGCCTGGGAGGCCGGCACCGGCACGTCCTTCTCGCTATTTCCGACGAGGGCGTTGCCGAAAAGCTCGTAGATCTTGCTGTAGGTTTCAGGCTTAACGTTCGGCTGGTCCTGCTCGGTGACGCTGCCGCCCTCGCCGAGGAGAGCAAGCTTTCCGTTCCACTCCGGGCCCTCGAGGCCGAAGTTGGCGTCGGTCGTCTTCATCCCCTCCTTCAGCTGCGGCTCCTGCGTGTCCAGGCCCGTCTTCCGGTAGCTGCCCTTGGTGCCCCGGATCCAGAACCTCGGCTGCTGCACCTCGACGCTCGAGACGGCGATGCGCACGAGCGCGATGAGGCCGTCGTCGTAGAACAACTGCGCTGTGACGCTGTCGGGCTCCAGGTCAGGGTGCTCCGGCCCCGAGAGCTGGCCGTCCCGCTGGCTCGCGAACGTCGCGAAGACGCCCCGCGGCAGCCCGAACAGCACGTACACCTGGTCCATCAGGTGCGTGCCCAGGTCGTACAGCGCGGACCCGCCCTGGTCCATGCCCAGGGACCCTTTCCAGTTCGTCGGCTTCTCTAGCTTGTACCGGTCGAAGTGCGTCTCGAACTCGACGATGCGGCCTAGTGTGCCGCCGCCGGCTAGCAGCTTCTGCACGGTTAGGAAGTCGCTGTCCCAGCGCCGGTTCTGGTACACGCAGATCAGGCGGCTCTTCTCCTTGGCGAGGTCGATCAGGGTGTTGGCCTCGGCGACGCTGGGCACGAATGGCTTTTCGACCAGGACGTGCTTCCCCGCCTGTAGCGCTTGCTGGGCGAAGGAGAAGTGCGTCTGAGGGGGCGTGGTGATGACCACGACGTTCAGGTCCGCGTCGGCGAGGAATTGGTCCAGAGATGTGAAGTGCTTCACATCGGGATGGTCGCGCGGAGCCGATGATGAACTGCTGGGATTGCGCTGTAGGATGGAGTGAAGCTTCAAGGTGGGTGTGGTGGTGATGAATGGGATGTGGAATATGGTGGTGGACATGCTAAAAAGGGGGTGAGCAAGTACTTTTGACAATCTATGAGCGACGGGATGTCTTACCCATAGCCAATGACGCCGACGTTGAGCTTTTGGTTAGCCATTATGTTCTGATACCAAGTTGTAGGTAGCTATATAAAGCCGTGGTACTCAGTGTGGTGGTGGATGATGCTCTAGGAGATCGAATCAATACAGTCTTGCCTCTAGTGTTCTGAGTAAGGCAACTCGAGTCATGTACGGAATAAGAAGATGAAGATGGAGGGATTCTTTATATTTCCCTATCACTTAGAAATAGGCAGTTCTCTTTATATGCCCGGGCGAGCAAATATTGGATTCCATAGAAGCAGATTTACAATCTTGTGATACTCACCTGAGCTACCGAGATGCAAGCGCTTCACGGCGTCCGACTGGTCAACTGCTATAATTACCCTTTTTGATCGTAGCGGGCCGAACAGTACTAGCACTGGCTTCTCCGTAACTGCTATTTTGCCGGTTCTTGGACGGTTCACATGGCGGAGAAGGGATTAATAATAGAACCTACTCGAAGTTGTTTGCTACTGTAGGTAAATCGTATTTTTGAATATTTTTGAGAAGAAATGACGTTAGATGGACGTTGATACGATGTTTTGTGATACTCTTACAGCATCAATTTCTTACAGTGCGTTATCCGGGATTGGAACGGCTCGGGGGTCGGCCCTCTAAAGCTTATTAATCTCTTCCATTTACACATCACCACAGCTACTTTGCACAACATCTTCGTTTTCTACTACTTACACACACCTGAGATCCTAAGGTTAAGGTGTTAGAATACATAACATCTAGAGGGACCAGCCTCGAGCTTTTATACGATATATCGAAGGATTCGACAACCAAGTTCAAGCAGACAAGCAGACGTCATTCAATTATGGGGTAAACTAGTCGAGAGGGGGATGAATAAATCTATTTTCAATTCTTTTGGAACTGCAGAACTGGGAATATTTCACCGTTACGAGCGATAATGTGCTTGATTTCCAATTTCTGAAGCTACTTCTTGTCTATACCTACACGTACGAGCTATGCGATCCAGCGAGGCCTTGAATCTCGCTTTAACTTTGCTGCAGCATCACGAATCTGATCGACACGCGACAGCTGTAGCAGTCGAGGGGCTGGATAGTTTGTCATAGGTAATGGGGCTTAGGTTTTCGATTCAGAGAAGGATAGGACGCAGCAATGTTTCGGCTGGGCGCTTCGGGTAGTCATCGATGTCTACCCGCACACCTTCGAAGTGCGCGATCATTTTCGACGACCCCCTCCCGCCGCGAGATCCTCGATGCTTCGTCCCTCCCGAATCGCCTCTTACCCAGATACAGAGAAAGTTCGACGTCTTCGTTGCTGTCGCTACAATGGCCAGAACCTCCACGCAATGTTCTAATCATTCCGAAGCTCCACAACCCCAAGGTTACGGCTTCTGCCGTCTCCTTCGCGAACCACATCCACAGCGAGTATCCCAACCTGAACCTCGTCTTCGAACGTCGAATCGCCTCCACTATCCACGAATCGCTTCCCTTCCCCATATACACTTCCGACGCGAGCCAGTTTCCTGACAAGATCGACCTCGTAACTACCCTGGGCGGCGACGGGACCATCCTGCGCGCCGCTAGCCTCTTCAGCCTCCACGAGTCTGTACCACCGATACTGTCCTTCAGCATGGGAACGTTGGGTTTTCTGGGTGAATGGAAGTTCGAGGAGTACAAGCGTGCGTGGCGCGAGGTATATATGAGCGGTAGCCATGTTGCCATGTCCGACTTGCAAGGCCCTCACACGCAGGTCGCTGCCCACGGCCGGCCGGAGGAGGAACAGTCGCATCTGCACCAAAACTGGGAGGGTGTTCGCGGGAAAAGCATGGGGCTCACTCGGTCTAGCAAGATCCTCTTGCGCAATCGGTTGAAGGTCGGATTGTACGATGCGGCGGGCGTCAACATAAATGAGAGGCTCATGCCGACGTCTATCGCTGAGCCGCAGCAGTCGACTACGCGAATACCTTCCGGGATCAGAAGTGGAAGTGGAAGAAAGCAGGAGGATGCAGCCACATCCCTACCCTTCCACGCCGTGAACGAACTCGTCATCCACCGCGGTCCGAATACCCACCTCGCCATCATCGACGTCTACGTAAATAACCATTTCCTGACGGAAGCGGTGGCCGATGGCATCCTCATCAGCACACCGACGGGATCTACCGCCTACTCGCTCTCCGCCGGCGGGAGCATCATGCACCCCCTAGTCAAGACGCTGCTCATCACCCCGATCTGCGCGCGCAGTCTTAGTTTCCGGCCCCTCGGCCTGCCCCTGAACACCAAGGTCACCTTCAAGTTGAGCGAGAAAAATCGCGGGCGAGAGCTTGAGGTCAGCATCGATGGCAAGCGCAAGGCCGGTGTAACCGTCGGCATGGAGATTCGCGTTGAGGGCGAGATGATCGGGCGTACCCCCGACGGCGGGTGGGCTGGCGGCGTGCCCAGCGTCATTCGTTCTCCCATCAAGGCCACTGGTGAACGGGACGGGATTGCTGAGGACGATGACGGGTGGGTTGGCGGGCTGATCGGCTTGCTTAAGTTCAATTACCCGTTTGGAGAAGGGCAGTAATACATTGGCATTTCTTGGACCAAAGCATGATTGGTAGCAATGAGGCAATGCTAGGAGCAGGCTACTGTTCGTTGTCGGACTGGCATGTTCTTGTAGGAACTGAATCAAGACTTGAAAGAAGCAATATCTCCCCCCTTTCTCCTAACCTCCCATGGTGACTGATCCAGGCAAGTTCTATCTACGAAATATAACTGTTATTTATCATTTCATTATCACCACTATATCGACTCGTCAGCAGTATGGTTTCCATGGCTTCGTACCCATTCGTCGCCTAAACTAGACGTAATAACTCGGCAAAAGCCGCCTACGTTGTCCACTTGGTCATTTTCTAAATCATTTACATTTGACTATGTCTGGATGTGACTTTGTGCATTGTGTGCTTTCGTCGCTATCTGAGGTTCCCATTCATACCCATCTAGAAGCCATCCATCCATATGCGAATTCTGCGCACCTGCTCTCGCGAGGCTAAACTGATTGCCTCGGTCAACTCAATAATTACACATCCAGTCCGAAGACCTGGTTCATTCTCTCGGAACTAAGAAAGAGCTAGCTACTACTCCTGACCTTGCCAGCTATGTTCCTATCTAAGGAGTTAGTTAGCAATCGATAGCCAACACGAGAGAATCCGATCTCGCTTCCAGGCCACTTAACGCACTCAACGTTGAGACCTGTTCCGCTTTCATCAATACTGCTAAATTGAAAGGGGGAGGGGTGGAAAATAAAATATCGCATCTGGGTTCGGAATGTAACAGTGTTACGAGACCCGTCCATGTTCTCCTGAAACCACCTACTTCACTCTCAGGGGATCTGCGAATGGCCTAACTTAAATACTCTCCAGTTTGCAGAGCAGTAGCGACAGCCTTGGCGGCGTGCAGCAAGCCGGAATTCTTGGAATTCGAAGCTGCTACACGCGAAGAATCTAGAATGGCCTTGGCGTTCGTCTGTATGTATAGGCGGGCGGTATCCTTCCAGAGCGACAGAGACGGCTCGTCGGGCATCGTACTGGAAGATTTGCCTTTCCTCCCTTTTGCGCCGCACGCCTCGATCCAGGGCAACAGCGCATGTTGCAATGTCCAGCCTCGAACGTCATTATTGTACTTAGCCGACTGCGTCTTGCCGTCCCTGTTCTCACGGCCCGGCTCGTTGTACCACGGATTCTCGCAGAAAATCATGGATTGGATGCTGACGAGGATCTGGAGTAAGGTCGATTGGTTCGGTCTCCAGGGCTCTCCGGCCCAGGTGCCGAGCAAGGAGAGACATACTGTTTAATACAGACGTTAGCGATACTTTGACACACCAAGCTTCGCTATACTCATCCCTCTCTCGAACGGAAATCACTACTTACCCATTCCGTTCTCGTACAAGTTCGGGTTAAACCGCACTCTTCCCCGGTTTGTCGTTTTGAATCTCATCATCGGAGGCTCCTTGGGATATTTGAGACTGCAGTACAGGTCAAACTCGAAGAGGCCATGCTCGTAAGGGGTGTCCTTGGGTCCCATGATCAAAACCTTCATGCTGTCGAGGCGCGAGGAGCCGTGACGGATAAAGATACCTTCCGGAAGCGACGTCTGCATCGTCGATAACTCCGTGATTAGTTTTTTCATACGCCCGGGTGTCGCAGCAGCCGCAGCAGCCGGATTAAGTCCCTCTTGGGCTGGCGCCGCGAAAGCGAAGTTGTGGAGGAGCTTCTCGTCTGGTACGTCGCTGAGGCAATGCTCGCCATGCCAGTCGGCAAACAAGGTCTTCGGATTGGTGGTGTCGGCTGCTGTCTTGGTTTGATATTTCTTCGCGTTGGCGGCGTGTGATGCCGAGAATTGTATCAGGCGTTGGCTCAGTTTTAGTAACTTCTGCCCATCTCGAGTCTCGAATACGGCTGAATTCTCCGAGGAATGTCGCTTAACGGCTTGTGCCTGAGCGGTGAGATCTCCTAAAAGTCCAAACAATGACTTGCCGGTATCCTTGGGCACCATCTTGGCCTTGTTCTTACATAGGCCGAAAGAGACGTCAAGGAGTCTGCCCTCTTTCCCATGGTACAGCCTACGTTCGCCATAAAGTAACAGAGCAATTGCCGGATGGTGGCCGAGAGCATCGAGGAAGTCCAGCAGGGCATCGAAAATACCATACCGATGCACAGCAATTTCGTGAATGGGGTCGTTGCTTAACATGTTCGCGACCCGCTCCACCAATAAGCTGCGTGAGAGAATATGCGACAGCCATTCCGGCGGCGCGACGTCGAATCCGATTCCCAGTTCGTAGATCGGCAGCAGCAGTGTCACGAGCCTAAACTTGGCTTCTCTTCTTGTATTCGCTTCATGATCGATGGTGTTCTGCTGCGTCGGAACGGCCTTGCGCGGATCGCGCCCATTCAAAATATCTCGAAAGGAGGGCATATCCTCCAACATATGTTTTCCTCCGTAGCCGACCCCTTGAGGTCTGGCTGGATGTTGGCCAAGTTTGCCATGTGCGATCATGTATCCGAGATGGTTGGCGACTGGATGTGTGGCGATTGGGTGTGTGGCGACTGGGGGTGTAGCGACTTGGGATGAGGCGACCTGGGGTGCGTGATGAGGTTTTGGGGTCGACCTCGTGTAACCGCTCGCGAGGGCCCAGATTGCCATCAGCCTGCCGTCGTCGCAGCACCATTTCGCCGTGAATGTCATCCCGGATATCTGAAAGGTATCGCTTCGTCCGCCTGTGCTTCGTCCTCTTGTGCTTCGTCCGCCGGTGCCCGTCAGAGCGCTGTCTGCTCCACAGCCGGGGCACGTCAATACCGAGCAGTGTTTATCCTGGCATTTCCAGCCGAGCACTATAACCCGATTTTCTACGGAACATTAGAACGGGCCCAATATAAACATACAAACGTAGAGAGGATAAATGAATGGTTTCCCGCCAATAGGAGAGAAGGTAATGTAAAGATGTCTGGGGAATGAGGGTAGGATAAAGGGGCAACTGATGCAAGTCGCACAGCAAAGGGAGAAAGGGAAGAAAAAAAAAACCCACTGTCGATTATAGCATCGGCACTTGTGACAATTCCTGCCCAAGAGTTTGCCATCTTCCCAACATCATCCACGCCGGCGGCCAATCTCTGAGGACATCCAGCACAGGTACGATCGAGGCTCTTCCGAACAAATTGTTGCAATGGTTCGAGAGCTTTCGTAACCTTGTCAACAAGGGCCGGATCTACTGCGATCTGCTCCAAGTTTACCGAAGACTCCCTACTGGCACGGGAAATGTTGTCATCCGCAGTGGCCTTACCAACTAAGGGGCCTTGGGCTGGCTGCGGTGAATAGGTCATATCCACATTTCCTCCCCACGCGTATGGAAATTGCTGCGGTGAGAACTCATGCTTCGGCGCGTACTCCTCATCGAACAGGGGGGTAAATTGTTGAGGCCCGTAGGCTAGATGCCCCGGAGGCATGGGGTGTGTCGGTGCTAACGCTGAGAAGAGATCTGATGGATACAGAGGGGCCGTTGCTTGGTTGGCCGTAGCTGGATTTGCCATGCCCGCGGGTGCACTGGGCATGGGTTGATGGAACAAGTGATGAGGGTACGCATGTTGAAAGGCCATGGCTGGATGGTGGAAGGGTTGAGAAGAATAGAACGGAGGCTGGTATGGATTGGGCATGTTCGAAGAGTTCATTGATGAATGATCTGTCGGCATCGTGAGCTCTGAGCCTTGATGGGATGAAGAACCATAATGAGGGTACATGGGAGAAATGCCGGCCGCGCCAGAAGCCGTGTGATTACCGCCTTTTTTGTGAGAAACGAAGTGCTTGTACTGAGCTACGGCATCTGGAGATAAAGGTAGTCCAAAAGCGGATGCGTTTTGACCTTGATCTTGACCTTGACCTTGAGTAGCCGGTGGTTTGGGGATGGGTGTGTTGAATGTACTTGGTAACAATGAACCGGTTAAAGGTGGATGATGCTTCCTCCATGAAGGCTTCTTGACCCTAGAAACCGAACCCTTAGTGATTACTGGGTGGTTTGAGTGTAAATGCTCTGAGACTTTCTTCGGATTAGAGAGTGACCCTGTCCCGGTGCTCGGAGTTGATGACGGAAACTGGGGTGTTTCCGAAGGACTAGATTCTTGGTCGTCCGCGTGAAACCTACGCTTCAGTCGGCTTGATATATTCTTCATCGTCAGTTTCGGGCTCATGATGCATGTGCTTCCTCTAGTTTGTCAAAGGATGCAAATATTTCAGCATCTGGTATCTGTCCGTGCACGCTCGAGTTTTCCCAAGTTTTCACGGTAACCCGCCGCAGACGACGGTATCTCGGGCTATAGAAAGGGCGACCTAAAATGTATGTGTTAGCTACCTGGCTACGGACGTAGGGATATCCGTATTCGTCTACCACGCTTCGATGCAGAGATGGAAAGAGTTTGATCCCTTAGAATCAGTACTAGTCGAATAGTAGATTGAGTTTGCGTTCGAAACACGAGTTTGGGATGCGTGTGGGGGTGACGGATATGGTTGGGATGGCTGGGATGGGTAGCAAATTAAGAACGGACACGAACTTACACTTGTTGTCGAGTCGACGTCGAAGGATGCGCGACGGAAAGGTAAAAGGCGAGACGGCCCAACCAGGTGCGAGTCTTTAAAAGAATCGTGGTTCGTGGTGGTGTGAGTAGGTAGGTGAAGGTGGTCGAGCGTGGCTTGATGGTTGATGCTCAGACCGCAGACTGAACTTGGCTGGACTTGGGCTCTAGGATCTACTGATGCCTTCGTGGTGAAGTACAGATGATACCATAAGTTGATCGAAGGGTTCACAGATGGTTTCCATGAGAAGTAGTCAAGAAACACTATACTTTAGTAATGTTTGGAAATTGATGTGAGGATGGCGAGGCTCCAGTCGAATATGAAGGACATGAGGCAGCGTGCACTGT
Source organism: Hypoxylon perforatum (assembly GCA_028571165.1). NCBI lineage: Eukaryota > Fungi > Ascomycota > Sordariomycetes > Xylariales > Hypoxylaceae > Hypoxylon > Hypoxylon perforatum. The sequence goes on along the minus strand of JAOXNQ010000003.1, from coordinate 3,828,916 downwards.
TGTGAGGTTACCTAGTAGGTAGTGTATGGTACGCGAAACCTGAGGGGCAGTCACTACCCAAGGTACATTGCCAAATGCACTTTTCCTGAGGTACAGTGATAGAAATGCACATTTGGTTACCCAAGCGGGAGCGCCTCGAGGGTAGGTAACAAACAGCTACGCTACAGTGCAATTCGTACGAGCCTTGATTGCTATCTACAGCACTTCTATGATTTGAATCCACTAACACGGTACCGAGGCCCTCTGAAAGCCTGACCTAATTGATTGCCTTAGGTATACCGCCAACAATATTTATCCTGTAAACCTATGAAAAGTCTCGACACATTCTTTGGAGATCTATCTCTGTCAATCGAAATCAAATAGCTGTGATTTACCTACCGGCATGTCATTTTAACATGTGCATGTGGAAATACTTCTAGGCTCTATGACGATCATTCCACCTCAGCCGCAGCGGGGTAAAACGCCCTGTCGCGCTGGTGACCTGCCCCTCGCTGCCCCGCCAGCCCGCGACCCAAGCAAGTGGAGTCAGCTATCCCTGTACCTAACGTGGGGATCTTTTAGCACGTGGGCTGAGCTGATAAGCCTGTTAAGGTTATCGTTAGGGCATCGCAAAGATTCCATTAGCACCTGGATCGAGGCCTAAAATATGTCGCTAATCTAATCCCGACATCTACCTCCTAACCTACCAAAATAAAATCATCATGACCAACGACAACAACAACCCACATCTATCTTCTCTTGCTAGGTAGTCACCAAATCCTTTATAGATCAATGACCGTCGCCTAAAATATCCTTCATGACTCCCAGCATGGCTACCACTTTCTCTTCTTCCAGTCGTCGTCCAATCAGCGAAAGTCCCACCAGCGCGTTTTCGTGGTTTTGAGGTTTCTCGTCTAGGCAAATCATCATGTTAGCAACTCCATTCATGGAAGCTGGGCATGGTTTTGGTCAGCTAGGAATACTCACAAAACTCCATCATCTTCTTATCTACGTCTGATATTGGCTTCCAGTCTTTCGGAACTACATCCTTTTCCACATCGACCTCGGTAACAGGAAACACGCCCGTGGTTAGGTCGAGTACTGGTGACAGAACGCTATAATTCCATGGTGGTCGCGTATCGTGGCGGATTGCTGGCATTGCGGTACTCGGCATTATTAACCCGTCGATCGGTCGCCCCGTTCCCGTATGCTCCGCCGTCTTCTGCCATCTCTCCAGGAACCTTTGACCTAGGATGGTCCTCCTATGCTGGTTCTGCCACGTTTCAAACACACTGAGCGGCTTTATGGAGGTATTGCTATGGCCGTAATTTACTTCGACCGACGGTGGTAAAGGTTCGCCCGTTAATCCCGAATCTCGCCTGATCTCCTCCGCGCCGTCTGCGAGCCACATCTTCCAGATGATCTCGCTTGCTTCCTTCGTCTCGTACGGGATGAAATCGATGACATTGTGACCCGCTGCGAGTAATTTTCCCTTGGTTATCTCCATCGCCCTCCGGAGCGGGGGACTGCGAAGCCACATTGAGAATTAAGCCAAGCTGGATTAGTGAAGAGACTGACTTACGAAGGCGTAACATATCCGTCCCCCATCCCGAACCCGAAGCACAATTTCGCCGGAAGTGCCTCTGCATCTGTTCTCCACTGCCGCACGGGAAATCAGTTGTTGCTCATGTGTATAGGATTGATAGCGAAGAGCGTCTTGCTTCGACGGGAGCACCATTCCCTAACCAAGCGGGCCAGCGGGCAACGAAATGCGAATTCGAGCAAGCTTCGCGTTCACCTACCGGTAGTGGAATCACTTGCGGGTCATGTTCCCAAGCCTCCTGGGCGACGAGACTTTTCATAAACAACCGAATATCCTTAGGCGACCGACACAACGGCCCAGCGCATGACTGTACCGCTTCCTGTCCTAAGAAGGTGTTGGTAACTTGTTGATAGGATACCCTACCGTGAGACGGCCGCAGCGCGTATAATCCCGTATACGAAGCCGGATGCCGAATACTTCCCCCGATATCCGTGCCGATCCCCATGAAGCTGCCTCGAAAAGTCACCAGGGCCGACTCGCCCCCTGATGATCCTCCGGTCGTCAACTTGCGATTTCTAGGGTTGAGGGTCCTGCCGAAGAGGTTATTCACTGTCTCGCCCGTCATGAGTGTCGTCGGTACGTTGGTCTTCACGTAGAATACGGCACCGGCTCTTCGCAGGAGCTTGACGAGCGTCGATTCCTCCTCGGGCTTCCTTCCCATCCATCCGACGTATCCTATGGTCGAGTCGACTCCCTCGAGGTTAAACTGGTCCTTGAGACTTATGGGGAGACCATGTAATGGCCCGATCGGTTTGCCATTGGTTTTGAAATACTCGTCCAGTTCAGCTGCTCGAGCGAAAGCCTGCTCGAAGTAGATTTCCGTGACGCAATTGAGGAGCTGCTGTGCTACAGCAGTTCGCTTGCATATAGCCCTCGTTACCTCGAGCGCGGTCCATTCCCCGGTTGACATTTTCGCCACGACGTCCGATGCCGACGACTCAGTAATTGTGAACTCATGATCAGTAAAGAAGCCTGATGCATGAGGGAAATCCTGCACGAAATCTTCCTTGTCGGACGGCATCAATGCCTCTGGGATTAGCCACTCTGGAGGTATTTTTGAGGCCCGCTCCGCCTGCTTGCGCGCCGCGATGCTCTGCCATGTCTCCTGAGTTGATTCTTCGGTCATCTTGATAGCTTGCAAGATTGAATATTCCGTACAGTCAGGCGATATTCACACCAAGCACCGATTAATATGATCACGATGTAATGAGGTAGGTCTTTATGAATTATTGATCCTTAGATTTCTAGACATTGGGCTAGGTGGGTGTGAAAGGCCTCCGTCCAACGGGCCGTTCGAGCGGGGCGACGGCAGATAAGTATGTCGACGGTTATCTACGACCACCGAGATCTGGATTCCGAAAATCGGGGACGATGCAGGTGAGTAGATTAGGTGTTGCTATCTGCCTTGTGTATGCAAGTCATCTTCGAAATAATATTTCAATGGTACCCAAGTAGATTGTCCAGCATGTCTATAGCTTTGATTCCCAACTCCAAGTATTGTATTTTGATGGTAGATTGTGCTACCCCCTTCTAGAAAATCAGCCCTTTTTTCAGCAGTCATATGTGTGCTAATGTGATTAAGGATTGGCATAGGTACTCCGTACATATCAATTCTCTCTCCTCGATCTCTTTCTCTCATTGCTGTTCTTCTTGCTCCTCTTACACTGAGGATGCAACTATTCCCATCATTTTCGTCGCGTATCATTCTCTGCACACTTACTACTAAGATTCTTTGGCCATGCTCTGCGACCGAAGCTGCGTAGCTCTTATTTAGAGTCCCTTGTATCGTCAGATATCCACTGCGGGTTAGGGATGTTGATCGATCTACACCAGCCCCGTTAGAGCTAGGGCATCGGGAACGCAGCACCAGAAACCTGTTCCGTATATGCTGTAAGACCAAGTACTCAATTCGTGATTCGACGAAAGAGAAGTAATATCCTAGCTCTGTGGATGACTTGGTATATTGGCATTACCAGCTGTTTGTCTACTAGTGATACAGCAGAAGCCAAATCGACTAGACGTATTCTTGTTCTTTGTGTTTTACACAGGTGACATCATTGTGCTCACTACGCCACTTACGTCTACGCTCTAGGTTCTTAAGCCAATTTTAACGTCCACCATCTCCTTTCGCTTTCATTCGCATTTCCCCTCCTGTTAAGTAAACATCGCAAGACCTAAACATCAACTTTCAAACCCCTAACTCACTCAATCATCATGGATTTCGTCAACAAGCTCACCGGAGGCTCCAAGGAGGGTCAAGAGAATCAGCAGACGCAGCAGCAGGGGACCGAGCAGCAAACATCCAGTGGAGGTATCATGGGCAAGCTGAACTCGATGGCCGGAGGTGGTAAGGACAGCGAGAAGAACGAGGATGCGCTTGATAAAGGTTAGTACCCGTGGACTTTCACCCTTGTTCTACTGTTCCCACATCGTAGTTCCCCCACATTTCCTTAGCTTACCACCTCATGCTGCGATACTGACTCTCATTGCACTTGCAGGCGTGGACTGGGTACAAGAACACGTCCTTGGCCAGGGGGATCAATCCAACGAAAGTGCTGTCGAGCAGGCGAAAGATGAGCAAATCAGTGACTTCATTAGGGGCCAGTATGTGGAAACCGTGCATCTTGATGTCGACTTCGGCCTTAGTATCGAGCCGGAAGTGAAAATTGACACTGACAATCAATGATATAGGTACAAGAATACTACCGGCTCTGACGTACCAATCAAGGATAAGGAGCGCTACTAAACTGCACCAAGATGTGCAAAGTTGGGTGTAAATCACGAAGAGTGGTATCTTTTGGGGCTGCCGTTTTGTAGCATGATATCAGCAGACAAGATACAGAATTGAAGCAGTACAATTGACACTCCAGAATATGGACGCCGAACTTGGGCTTGACGAGTGTTTTTAAGTGCTATGGTCATGATCCTTATTGGAAGTATACCAGTAGGGCTTCACTGGCTTTTATCGTGGCGGTAGCCTGCCCATTGGATACCGCTAACGTCTCCACGGCCTCTGTTCCAGAGATTTTGCAGTCACCGTCTGTAAACTTCTGGCCCCCGAACGTCACGACACCACCTTGATCAACCCTCGACATGGCGCTATCGGCCGTGACTCTTTTCGCTTTCAGTGACGTCCCTGTCAAGCCTTGGAGTACAAAGGATTGGCTGGACCGTGTTCCGCTTCCACTAAAATAATCCGAGTTATACAGAAGCGCTCGCAATGGCTTGCCGTCCGAGCTAAACGACACGTAGGCCGCGTAGTTGGTGGTGCCGTCATCGAGGGCAGTTAAGTAAGAAGCCTTGGCCAACAGGGCGGTGGCTGCGTATGCGCCGTAGTAAGGTGCACCCATACTATACCGACCCCAAAAGCAGTATTGACAGTTACCCACGGTCCCATGGTGGAAATAAGTCCGTGAGATGTTGCTGTAGCTCGCACGGAGGACGTAGTCCATAGTCCAAAGACCTGCTCCGAAGGTGGGAGAAACACCTGCGGCACCTCCTCCTGACACTATCGTCGCCGAATTAGTATCGTGTCAACACGCTCGAACCTGGGAAGCAGCATACCAGAGTTGGTCTCTCCGAAGACGTAGGGTTTGCCCTCTCTCAAAGCAGCTGCCACATCGGCATCGAAGACGTGCAAGTTACTCGAGATGCCTTTGTGGCTCATCAGAGATGTTACGGTTCCTCCGGGGTAATTGTGGTGCGCATAGGCCTGGACGTATTGTTTGACCGTCGAGTTTTCCGTCGCTATCAACTCTGCGGCACCCCAAGTCGGCGGGGAATCGTTGGAGTTGCCCGCCTGGATGATAGGCTTCTTGTTGACGGCCGATCCAACTGAGATGTCCCAATTGTTCTGGGAGGCCGCGTCGATGGCTGGCGACCAGCTTCCTGAGGCGATGGGTTGCCCATTTCTTGAGTAGTCTGACGGGGAGAAAATCAGTGATATCGCTACCAGTTCGTACGAGTAGGTAAACTAACATTCCGGCTCATTTCCGAGTTCTATCGCAAGCAGGTTCTTTACTTCGGAAACGGCGATCTTCGCAGCAGAAATCGTATTCTGGATATTGTTCTTACCCCTATTCAGTCCGACCACTACGCTACCGGCGTAGCTTCCGGCGAGGGTTAAGAATTTGGAACCGAATGTCAAACTCGCAGGTGCATCGGCTGGGTTTGATACGCTGTAAACGACCTGTGATTACAGAGCAGTTAGTGGGTGACAGGCCCTATGGTTTTGGGGTAGTAATACGTAGGCCGAGGTTGCGGAGTCATATTGGGCGCGATCCTGCGTGGTACCCCCAATCCGTATGGGCGGCCAAACGCCCGTCAAATCCTTCCAATTAGAAAGACATTGGTTTGTGGCAGTCACATTGGTGCTAGATATATCATCAGGTTATATGTTGTGAAATATTTCAGCAGGTTTCACATACAAGTATGACGGGAAGGCAAAGAACTCGAAGCTAGGATTCGTCTTAGTAAGTGCTTCCCAATGATTTTGCTTTCTGTAACCCACGATATGCCAACTGGCGCCGGATCTAGCGGTGCATATTTGTAAGTCCCAGTGTGCGCCTGCTGAGGAACCGTGAATGTCACCGCTGCGGTCACGTCGAGGACCACAGCTAGGAATAGACCGAAAAGACCGAGACGAGAAGCCATGATGTTGACAGAAAAGACGAAATGCGCCGATCACCAGGTACCTGCATACGGCATACATACCTCTTATATACTTGATATAATGGTAATTGATTAGCCTGTTTTGGGAAACGGAGCATGCTGAATCAATCAGCCGATCCTACATTGCTTGCATTAGCTTTGGATGAATTTTTGGACAAGTGGGATATGTTACATTCATGCTTCTTTACGCGGCTGGGCTACTATATCTGTACCATATCCGAGCTATGGGCCTAAGAATCATAAATCGCAAAGCTTCTAGATCTCTGCGGCTAATGAGCTACTGGGGAATGGCCTTTCAAGCATCTAGACACCAATAATTGGGAGAAATGGATTATAGTAATAGGAACCCGATGGGAGGTAGGTAAGAGACGGAGTTTGGGCTTGTGTTTATTAGTGATGATGATACTTGGACTCTTCAGAATTGTTATGACTTTCACATATACCTGGATAGTTAGCGAAAGCTCGCTGCTTATCAAATAAGCGCGTATCTCTCTCAGCGCGGTAATTGCAAAGTATTGTCAACATCCTTGGGATGAAGTAGTTAGACTCATTAGTTTAAACGGCTTGCCGAAGTTCCTTGAAACCAACTCTATTTCAACTGAACTCTCGTTATGCTCATTAATAGGGGCGGCACTGTCATAAGTGCGTACAACAGCTGCCGGTCTCCCTTCAGGACTGAAGGCATCAATGATCAAGGTGAAATATCTATTCGGCGACAATGAAGGAGATAAGACCTTGAAGAGGTACTTCACGAGTATGAACTGATCTTTGTTAGAATGTCGCCTGATTCTAATGCGAGAACTCACCCTCTGGAACTCACTTCCTGGGGTTTCAATCAAACTGTCCGCGATTAACGCGCAAAAGCTGCGGGAAGAGAAACAATCAGACTTCATAAGCCACTTACATCATTTGAGTTGCACGAATAGAATGTGTAAGAAAAGCCGCTGACATCAAGATATCTATGACTGACCGGGTACTTGTGGATACGTTGTGAATGAGTCAGATTTACATGGCGGTCAGCTTGACTTCCCAAAACGCTATACGAGATTATACGAGGATGCTAGTAAGATTTGGATATACGCAAATACGTAAGCAGGTTTGAGGTGCTTTAACGAGTTGTCTCTCCAACTACGACACACTACATTCGTTCTCTAGAGATTGCAGGTTATCTGATTTGAAAAAGCCGTCGAGAAGAAATGGATAATAACGGAGGCTTCGGGATATTCTCGCTATCAGCTACCTCGGATGCGCCAGTTAACGGTCCGGGAGTGGATAATCAAGGAAGAGCACTTCGACAACGACGATACCACATCAAGTCCCGACTGGGATGCATAAATTGCAAATCTCGGAAAATCAAGGTTCGTCTGCATCAACGGTCCCTACCTCGTATGCTGTTTTGATTTTACTTCATTCGTAAACCCCTGCCTATGTGCCCGAGTGTTGATGGGACTGCATCGACTGATGTGTTGGTGCGGTGTAGTGCGACGAAAAGCGGCCGACCTGCCGCAAGTGTTCTACGAGGGGCCTGAAATGTGGTTACGATCAATCGGTCGATGAAAGGCAGCTTACGCCATACTGCGACAATCACCAACAGCAGCACGAGTCCCTTGCACGCAGACATGTATGCATGCCAGAGGAGTCATCTGGCGTACGGGAGCTTGGGCCGCCAACATTGGACCTCGAATCACTGCAGCTAATGTATCACTTCGAACACTTTACGTCTGGCACACTCCTCTTCGGCCAACCGTTGTGGCGGGAACAGATCTTACCCCTTGCTCTTCAGGTTCGTCGACCGGTTTAGCACTCTTGCAGCTCCTAATGGCTAATGTGCATATAGCACGACTATCTCATGCACGCTATTCTGACGATTAGTGCCTCTCATCTACACTACCTCCAGCCCCAAGTTCCCAAACATACCAGGGCAGCGTCTGTGCACTTGGATCGCGCCCTTTCGGGATTCAGGTTGGATTTGGCTGCAACCAACCTATCACAGCACCATTTTGATGTGATCATTGCCTGTGGTTTCATTCTACTTCATTATGCTTGGTCGAGCCCGTTTTTCAATGTTCCCAATGATACATCGCCCAGTATCGAGTCTGACGGGTTGTTGTGGTTCGCTGCTGGACTCAAGAATGTTATTGTATCCGCGTACGAGAAAGAGCCAAGACAGGGAATCTTCCACGAGATATTAAAGGCGGACCACGTTCGGCGATTCTATGCGTGGTCGGAGGAAGAGGACTGCTCGTACAACTTTGAAGAAAACTTCCTCGGCCAGTCCCCATCTGATGGTTCTAACGTCCCGGAAGATGACTGCCTCCAGGGTTGCGGGAACACGAACGCAAAAGAGCGACTCGTGCCTATTTTCCGAGCCGTGGACGCCGTTACACGAGGCCAAGATATATCCCATATTATGCCGTCTATTTTGGCGTATTCGCTTATGTGGCCTTCCAAAGCTATGCGGACTTTCCAAGATGAGGTCAGAGATAGAGAACCTGGGGCAATGTTAACCATGCTTAGTTTCTATGCTAGTAGTTTGGTGATCTTATCTGAGGGGGCGTGGTGGGCGCACTATAGGTCCAAGTTTATGTGCGAGGCTATCCTGACTCTTCTCGCCAAAGAGGGAACTGGCCAGTGGGAGCACAATGTATCGAATATAACGGAGTACTTCGGCTTCTGTAAGAACCACGATGGTAGTTGGAATATAGGGAACAAGTTGCAAAGGTGGCCAAGTGAATAGGGTGGCCTAGAATCACTTTAGACATTTTTTCCACCAACCTCGCATTTCAACCACAATTACTGTTTCATGGTTCGACTGGCGTATGACGACTGATAGGGAACAAACTTGTCGTTGCGTTGGATAAGCTTATGTAATATATCGTACTCCCAAAAGGGGCCTCGTACGCCAGAATTGGAAATCCTAACAACAGCGTTCGTATAGCAAACGCGGCTAGCGCAAGCCTTCGCCAAACTGGAATATCTATAAAGGCCCCTACGATTGAAGATGCCCCGAGTGTTTGAATTTTCTTGGACACATGAATTCTACCAGATAAGTGGCAACCACAATTCTTCATCGAAACCACCGTCCTCATTCCCTATTGCTTAAAATGGCTAACATCATGTTCGTTGCTCCTAAGCCGAAGAGCTTCTTGGGCTATCACCGACAGCTAGCCCCAAGCGCCGCTGTGAAAGTCAGCCCCCTATGCCTCGGAACTATGGGATTCGGCACACAGCTCGAAGAGTTGATGGGGCCATGTGATAGAAAAACCTCCTTTGAAATCCTCGACTTCTTCTATGAGAATGAGGGTAACTTTATCGACACGTACGTTATACAGCTCCATGAATGGCTGCAGGATATTTGCTGACATGTTCTAATTTTAGTGCGAATGTATATCAAAATGGAGAGTCGGAGACGATCATAGGAGAGTGGATGAAAGAAAGGGGCAATCGCGAAGAAATTGTCCTCGCTACCAAGTACACATCCGCATGGCAGCTAGCCAACCCAGATGTCAAGATTCAGTCTAACTTTGGCGGCAACAATAAGAGGAGCATGCGTGCAGCCTTCGAATCGAGCCTTCAGAGGCTCCAGACGGCATATGTCGATTTGGTGAGACTTCACATCGTGTACCTACAAGACAGAGTGATCAAAACAAATCGCTAACCATATCTTTTCGTTGGCAGTTCTACGTACACACGTGGGATTTCACGACGGCCATCCCAGAGCTCATGCACGCCCTCCACGAGCTCGTAACATCTGGCAGAGTGTTATACCTCGGAATATCAAACACGCCGGCATGGATAGTCTCTATGGCCAACGAGTACGCTCGCCAAAAGGGTCTCACCGTGTTTTCAGTTTACCAAGGGCAGTGGTCCGCTGCCGAAAGAGATGTAGAGCGTGAGATACTCCCGATGTGCAACCACCAGGGCATGGCTTTCATCCCCTATGGAGTCCTCGGATCGGGATCTTTCCGGACTTCGGCTCAGCGCTCCGCCGAGCAGCAGACTGGGCGGAAGAGAGAGGGGCGAAACATCGCCTTTACGGAAAAGCCACAGAAGACCGTCATGGCTGATGCTCTGGAGAAAATCGCGATTGCCAAGGGCACCAGCATTACGAGCGTGGCTCTCGCCTGGGCTAGGACGAAGGGTCCTTATATCTTCCCTGTCGTTGGTGGCCGCAAGGTCGAGCATTTGAAAGCTAGCATCGAAGCGCTAGGCCTAGAACTTAGCGGACAGGACATTGATGATATCGAGAAGGCTGTTCCTTTCGACTTTGGATATCCACAGACAATGCTTGGGGGCCCAGGAGGTGCTACTCATCCTGCTGACGTTTGGCTAACTAAACGATTTGGGACTTTTGACTGGGTCGATGCCCCACAGGTAAGATGTCCTGAGGAGAATGTCACGAGCCTGGAGTTTGCTAACTCTTCTAGCCACCAAAGCAACATTCGAACTAGGCTGTTTACCTGCAACTCGAAGTACAGTTATGTATGGCTTTTGATTCACCTACAGGTCCCTGAAAGCAGCTTGTGGAGTTCCTAGATTCGATTAGGAGACACCATGCAGGTTCATTTGGACACCAATGTAGATAACCTACCTAGGCACGCATTTTTATACAGGATGATGTGTTTACCGTATGGACGAATGCTATGTTTCGAGTATGAGGAGAAATCCATGTAACTATTGGTGTGATTGGTCTCGAGGAGCTTAGGGGGACGGTCGGAAAACTTCTGTTTAGCCCCTCACGGACGCTTTCTTTATTTTCATTTCCCTCGGTGTACGAGAAGGCATGGCAAGATCGCAGCGTTACTCTTGCCTTTGCAAGCTCCGGTGTCGACGTAGTAGATACGCGCGCAGATGTTGAGGCATCCGACAGCATGTTATGCGGAGTGTTGATATCATAGGCTGCTTTTCGGGCAGCAGGCCAAGACGCGGCGGCTCTTTCGACGCACATTGAGATTTGTGGATGGGCTGCCACGACAACATGTCGACGCGTTACTTCCAAAGCTGTGTGCATGTAAACATATAGACTGGGGGACCGTTGATGAGATGATCCCAGAAGATAGGCAGATTTACTTTATTGTAGGAGCGCATCCAGCTCGTCGCCAAAGAGCTCGTGGCGGACCTCCTACGCGATAGAAGGGATAAGCTACAGTGGTGGACATCCTGCCGAGTTTGATCCAGGTAGTATTGCAAGGCGTACAGGTATGGCTAAGAAGTGTAGATGCGCTGTAAAATCCGCCCGTCACCAACGTCCCTCAGCTGAAACCCCCACAGCGCTAATTAACACGCCCTGTAGTTAAGCTCTGTTCCCTAACCTGTCACTGATAGGTAGATAGGTACCGATAGGTGCTGCGGTTTACTTACCCGAGCTTTTCTTCATTCTCTCATAGATGTTACAGATCCGTTCCCTAAGCAGTATTGCCATATCTACACCGAGTTCTATTTTCCTGTTCTGGCTCCTCGATCCAATTGCTTTCGTGCATTCGTCATCTCCGAGCAGCATGGCCCTGAAGCATTTGGTTCTGTTCCAGTTCAAGCCCGAGGCTGGCACCGAGTCCATAAAAGAGGTCCGCCACAAACCCTGTAGCCCCTGTAACCCCTGTAACCCCGCTATACTGATTTTTGGATAGGCTTCTTCGCCTATGCTCGGCCTGAAAGACAGCTGCATCGATCCCGCATCACAGAAGCAATACATCAAATCCCTGACTGGTGGGAAGGGTAATTCAAATGAAGGGGCTGAAGTATGAATGGTGGTGTAAAGGATGTTCTTGATCAAAAGTAGACAGTCGGAACGACTGTCTAAAAGAGGGGGTTTAGTGATTACATAACCCATCCCTACAGGGCACAGTTAGCCGAGTCGCTCACTACCTGATAGAATGGAATTACATATGCCTTCGTCGTTGAGTTCGAGTCGATGAAGGATCGCGATTATTACATCGATGCCGACCCTTCCCACCAGGAATTCAAGACTTTTGTCGCGCCCATTTTAGAGGAGGCTGTCGTCGTCGACTATTCGGAAGGGGTATTCCAAGACTTTATTGAGCAAGGTTACAACATCCAGCTTACCAATTTCAAGAACCCCTCATCGCTATCTGCATCGTCCGCTTCTCTGCTCTTGATTTGGTTCCGTACCTCCTTGGCCTCTGTTCGACTTCTCTTCCGCGTTAGCAAGGAACCACAAAGCTCTCGCCCGATGTCCTCCCATCTCCACCATATCTCCACTCATCGCGATGATCTCCTGAAATAACCTCGCTGCGAGTATGTCCTCTTCTTTCTCCTGCAACATTCTTGCAACGATGAACATCGAGTCCGCAACACAAGGCCCCCGTGCTTTCCAAAGGTGCCCTTACGGATTGCGATAGTACGCGATGCCAACTCCTGCGCCTCTGCCATCTGGCCTTGCTGCCACCTAATACGCGCCAAAAGCACAATATCGCCGCTGTGTTTATGGTACTCAGATTTAATAATTTGGCCCTGTGTCAATCCCTGCAGTTCTCAGCATCTCTGAAGCGCTTCTATTGAGTTATCGGCTCGGCCGGCATGTAAAATTGTAAGGGCCCTGATGGCTTCTGTCCTCACCATCTTGGTCGCATCGTGCCGGAGATGGATGGATGTGAAAATCTGCACGTCACATACATGAATCTATCCGCAATCACGGCGCCATCCGTGGCCCTCCGCCGCGCTATTCAAGCTTAAAGCTGCATGCGCCTATGGCACGTGCGCAATAGGGCTAGTTTTGTATTTAGGTCTGCCCCCTGCCCCTACCCCTACCCCTGCTAGCATAATCAACCTAACAATACACTCCATTTCAACCCCCTGCTACATACTAGCAACCACCTATTATTGAGTGATCAATAACACTTTGTCAAACCAATAAGGACTATGGATAGATATCATATAGCTTTCGTTTTTATCATTCTCTTTCTTTTCCACTGGCGGATACACCGGCGAATACTTAGATATTTTCAGCCCGATTTACTAGTACAGTCCTCTAACGATCCTCCCATAAATGGTTCGACCGCAGAAAGCTCGGCACCTCGAGGTGTACGCCTCAATCAAATCTATCCCCCCCCGGGAGATGATACAGAGACCGATATCGATATCATAGCTATCCACGGCCTCGACACGAGATCGGAAGATACGTGGGTCTGGAAGCCGAAGTTAGAATCCGTCAACTGGCTCTCCGATAAAGACATGCTTCCATCCAAAGTTACGTCAGCTCGTATTTTCACGTGTGACTGGCCGTCAGACCTTTTCGAAGATTCGAACTATATCCAGAAGACATTCGACGAGTTTGCTCGACTCTTACTCGCAAGTATTGCTGCACGACCCCGATCAGCAAATTCCTCTGAACACAAGGACAGGCCAATTTTTTTCATTGCCTCGTGTCTTGGTGGTAATATTTTTATGAAGGCGCTTGTGGGAGCTCGTTCCGAATACCGTTCTGTTCTAGAAGCGGTACGAGGCATCGTCTTTCTCGCGACGCCATTTAGTGGCACTTCGTTCCGCGACGTCGCCGAGTGGGCTTTGCCAGGGCTTAAAACATGGGCTTTTATTCGACTGAAAAGATTTCCAACATGCTACTTACTTAGTGATTAATGCAATTCCGGGGGCTTGCCAGCCAGTGCTAGTACACGCTGTTTTCTCGATGAGGTCTTTTTGAGATTAGGTACGTAATGACCTAGGCTACCTCATTTATTCACATGTCCACGATTTTGCAGCCTAAGGGGTAAGTGAATAGAATTGATTCTAACAATTTGTTGGTTCTTAACTGACATCCCTTCCCATTCCGTCGGTACATCATCGACACTGTCTTAACTTCCGCTAATGCTGTAGTTACACCTTCGGAGAAAACACCATGGCTGCGCTCGAGAATGATTCTTCTTCATCTTCAGCCCGAACGACTTCAGTTCCTATAATTTCAAACTTGAGATGCGCATAAAGTAGTTGTCCCATTGGAATTGCGCATACAGTTACGGGCCAGCCCTTTTCTGTAGTAGCATTCATTCCCCATTCTGTCATCATGGTGCCAACTCCGTGGCGTCGAAAGTCGGGAAGAACTGTGAGGACGGAGATGGTGATCTGTTTCTCAGCCCACTCGTAGACGAATCCGTGAGGTTCGTAATGCCTATTGGTCACGTTCACGTATGCTTCAACGCGTTTCTTGTTTGCATCTTTTCGTTGGTCCAGGCCGCGATCTATCAAGTCCTAGGTCAGCGAAATCGTGTCAGAAACCAAGGGGGAGCTTTGGCTAGCACTGCGGTCTCCCAAACAGCAAGGGCCACAGATTTGGCTCCTTCGGATTGTTCCGACGGTTGGGCCACGTGTACCAAGTATTTTTGTGGGTTGTCTAAGTAGTACGCATACTCTTCTCTCAGCCACCTGAAATGGTCCTCGGTGTACTTGAACCGAAAAGGATAGCAGTAGTTGTCCATAGGTTCTTCCAAGAATCTTTCGATCATAATTTTGGTGATGTCATCTAGGTCAGCCTTATTAGCTTTCCTGAGTTGGGGGAGGGGGTGGAAAGTCGATCATCCTTTTGCTTAATTATGGATGGAAAAGCATCACTGAGTAATTGGCCGGTTTGCTACTAATATTTGAGTTCGCCTGGTATTGTAGTGTTATCTCAAGCCTCAGATCGATAATAGGCTGCCGATGCAATTTACACCTTGCTTATAGGAGGGTGCATTCACCTATTACCGTATCAGGTCCAGCAGGTCTAGCGTTACCTGACTGTTAGAACACAACATGTACGTGTGCCTATTATTCCCCGAAATTAATAGGTATTACCAGTTGTCCTGGCCTAATATTAAAGATATCCTCTATTTAATTGGTTGAGCTTAATCTGATCTTTATATCAGCAAACTCACATGTATTTTTACCTAAATTCAGCAAAAGTATATCTAGTCGCCAGTTAAAGGGATAAGGTATTGAACGCCAACCTTGACTACCACGAATGGCATCTTACATAATAAATTATAATTGCAATACACCATCACAATGTCTCACCCGCAAACACTTTCTCCGTACGAGGAAAAACGCGAGATTAATCAAGAAAGCAGGGTTGAAGCTGGGGTAATCAGCAATGATTACTTGGCGGGATTTTTAGACGGGCTAGCTGCCGCTAGCGCTAGCGGTCCGTCCCGCCTAGCAATACCGAATGAAGGGGTCGGATATGTTCCACCTTTTTTTTTGCGCGATCCGATTCCACCGCAGCAGGATTTAGATACATTCACGAGTTGGTCTTCGTCATACCCGCCTGACGGTGAATGGTCTCAAACAACTGGGTCGTCCAGCAGCACCAACGTCCACGTGAACCAATTCCCTGCGCAGAATGATTCGAATTGGCTGGGGAATTGTGAATGGAATCCAACTTTGGATGAGGTTGCGGATTTTTCCACCGAGTTGCCCCTGACATCTTCAACTCCTCCCCTTAGCTCACTATCCGCTTCTGCAGGTTCTGAATCAGCCGGACCAGGACCTGAAGAGTTGGAATCATTCAGAATTGGCCGGGATGAGGCCCCGGAAGGATTAATTTATGGGCCTGCGACAAGCAAGGGCGAGCCTGGTTCCGTTTTTGACCTATCGACGTTCCCAGCCGCTGCAGCGGGCGCGCTCGTCCAACCTCGGGTTCAATTGGGAGCTATCAGGGCCTTTGAGTTGACCGACGAGGCTGGGATCGACAAAACATCTTCTCTGGATGCGCCTCAGCACTTGCATGACTCCGATGCGCCTGCTGATTTGGTATGCCTCTCACATTAGCTACTTTTGTGTCTTTCCTAACATAGATGGCATTCCCCTAAGACCACGAGAA
Source organism: Hypoxylon perforatum (assembly GCA_028571165.1). Taxonomy (NCBI): domain Eukaryota; kingdom Fungi; phylum Ascomycota; class Sordariomycetes; order Xylariales; family Hypoxylaceae; genus Hypoxylon; species Hypoxylon perforatum. The sequence continues at coordinate 3,812,852 of JAOXNQ010000003.1, read as the reverse complement.
AACGAGGTCCTCACGACTCCACCCAAATCATATTTCGAGCTTACGGGACCAAAAGGTCTCGGTTCCATGAAGAGTCTCGAAAATCGACTGCTCGCACCAGAATTTTCGGGGCTTGTGAGGCTTGTCGCAAAAGAAAACTTCGTGTAAGTTGGCTTTGAGAATTCACATTACTACCTAAGAGGTCTGACGTACGTACCTAGTGTGAACAAGCCAAGGAAGGATTTGCTCCTTGCGCGAGGTGCGCAAAAACATCGCCACGCCTTTTATACAGGCCTTGTTGCCGCATTGATATTGTTGATATCAAATTATTCAGGCTTGGTGAGTGGTGTTATTTTCATTTTTGTGCTAATACTTAATCACCTTCTAATCTAGGCACGACTTTGGATCAACTTGCTGGACTTCAGCGTTGGATGCAGTCAAAAGAACCCGCAAAGGGCGCAATTCTCCTAGCAGATGGGAGCACCAGCTTTGAAGCTCCGCGAAAGGTACTGCTCACTCATGACGTCTGCACAACCACCTTTGAGGTGACCATATCGCGCTACCAGCCGGGACCAGACGATACAACGGGGTATTCTTGGACCGATGCTGCTGGGCACAGATGCAAGTATGAGCTCCCTCCGTATTACATCTCAAATTTAGCTGAAGCCGGCCGAAACCTACGCCAATACATCCAAAAGGCCAGAGTGGAGTTCCCCAGGGCCCTCCTGGTTAATAGCAATCCGGTTATTTCAAAGACATTCAAGGAGGCAGAAAGATTCTATAGTGACTCGAAGGTGAGTCCTACTGGGAACGTTACGGAATTCAGTTTTTCTGATCACATTACTAGAGCGAATTGATAGCTGGTGCGTTGATGCTTTGGTCGGCAACTCGTATGATCGAAAGGGTTTGGCTTATCACCGGTCGCGACACGCTTGGCCTTCCACCTATGAAACACAGCATTGGGCCATGCCGTTATAACCCTTTCATCGAAGCAATTCCTGTCACTCCAATCATGGATACTCAACTTGACGAGATAGCACTTAAGCATGTGCTAATTCCTCTTAAATCCAAAGTCTTGCGTCTCCTCAAGGATAAAGTCCTTGAAAAGAAAAAGGAGAACTGGTATGAGATATTCTTGGCCAGTTTCATAGTCCTGCATAGTTCAGAAGTGGTCCTTGGCCAAGTCATGGACTATTCCAGACGATATGGCATCACTGTGAGTACCTAGACTTGTTTCATGTTCAAGGTGCTAACATGGCATTCTACCAGTTTGTACCAAAACCAAACGATGGGAATTCTCTCAGTCGTGAGTACTACCATGCTTGCAAGACCGTGCTTGCTTACTTTCATTTTGCATCCGGTGGAGCGGCTCCGTTGGCGCTTGATTGGCACAATCAAGCCTCAGACACCTCGATCATGTCCCACGAGCAGGTTGACTTCCTGTGTGATATCAAGAATGAACTCTCGAAACAAAGTAAATGAAGCCCAATCTCTAAAGCTTGGCTGCGCCTGTACTAACAAGTCACAGACGATAAGTTACAGAATCTCAAAAACGAATCGATGTACGAAAATGAGATATTCTGGTGTCATCAGCTTTTTTTTGACGATTGGAAAGCGGACATGCCATACATGGGGAAGTTTCTGACATGCACGGAGAAGGACTTCTTACTGTCATGAGCCTCTAGCTTAGATATACATATATATGTAAGGACGTTGCTGGATGAGTTTTATTTTCCCTTTCTTCTTGCTATGTAAGATTACATAGGCGGCGGCATGTATTTCCGACCTTTAGCTTAGAGGGACACTTCTAGACTGCTAGAACATCATTAATTTATCGTACCCTCCATCTATACCAGCCGGTGCTAGTACGCCTATGGAACCTTTCTGAATCACATAAAAATGTTTAATGATATTATATAATGCAGCGCTGTAAATGCTTGCTACCTATCTCTCATTTTCGCTTCAGCCGCTATCACTCGCCACAAGGCATTCATTACCCCCTCAAAGTCCTTGTTTCTCAGAAGCAGGCTGGTGGGAAGCTTGTACATGTAGCATTAGAAGGTAAGGCCTCGTAAGTACCAAAGTACCTAAGCTATTGCGTATCTAGGTAGGAAACCACCTGGGAGGCTACTGGTTGACTGTGCATCTCTGGACTTCGCTGGGGAAAAATGCAAGTGAAGGACAAGAAGAAAGGGTAAGGAATTATGATCGCCTAAGGGTGAGGAACATAGGGGGTGTGTTGCGAACCTATACCCGACGCTCGGATATAGTCGGAATGGGGCTCTTTATTTGAAAGTAATAGTTTTCTGTAAGAATCAAAGAATAAAGTCATGGCGTCTGTTCGTAACAAAGACTTGCAGTAGCAGTCGAAGTTGTAATCTCGGGTTGATAGCTAAGGAGCATAGCGCATACAGCTGGTAAGGTCTATCTGCAATGTGTGAGAGTCCTCGTAATGGGAACGACCCTTCTACCATTGATGGGAATGCCAACTTTTAGACGAGAACCCCTAATGACAGGGTGCAGGTGCTTTGTTTACCTCCTACCAACCATCCCAACTTAAAACAGAATCTTTCAAACGCGACTATGTTCATTAACAATCCGTAAACATACTAGGTACTCCTGCTAACCTCAGACAATCTTAGCAGACTAATAACGACCCCTCCTTCCTTGATCCAGATTTCGGGGAATGATGTAGCGCTCACGTCTATCTCAGGTCCTGAAATGGTGCATTGCCTCAACAGCAGTAAGATTCTTCGATCCACGGCATCCACGTTGGCCAGGATATTGGCCATAATATTCAACATCGCCCTCATCTAAGTATAAGTCATAAGTCAGGTCTGGAGAGTTAGTCAATGAGAGTTTAAAATGCATAAATGTTTCCCCTGGTAAGTTTGCCAAACGTGGGCAGTCTTCTATATCAAATAGAATGAGAATGGGAGAGCTAACAAATCTATCAATGCCGAAGTTGTAGCCATTCTTTGTTTGCCATTCTTTGTTTGCCTAGTTCTTCGGAAGTAGATAATCTATAAAAATCCCGGCCAATTGTATATTCGTGCTTTACCAGCGACTTCAACGAGCCTTCATACGAAACACTTGGGCAGAGACTTTCATAGGTAGTAATATACCCAGTTATAAGTGTGAGAAATAATTTATTCATCACTTTACAAATTTAATCTCAAGATAGTATATAGATGGGTATAAGACGCTAGGGCATATATTCGTATTGCTTTCTTTCTCTTATATCACTGGTCGATTAATACTTCCAAAATTATGTCAATACTACGGAATCAATCCTGAAGCAACCTTGTAGTAGTGGGATGGCAAAACAGACCATTGCCCCTCCACCTGCCGACAAGTTGGCGGCATGCTGGTAGTATAGTAACTACCCTGGGCAACCATCGTGGTCACCCAGAGCGACTAGCCCATTCACCAGCAGCTAAACACCAGCCAAACACCCAGGTAACGCGTTCAACACCAGATAAACACCCAGGTAACCCATTCAACACCAGCTAGACACCAGCCAAATACCCAGGTAACACGTTCAACACCAGCTAAACACCAGCTAAACACCAGCTAAACACCTAGGTAACCCATTCAACACTAGCTAAACACTAGCTAAACACCTAGGTAACCCATTCAACACTAGCTAAACACTAGCTAAACACCTAGGTAACGCGTTCAACACCAGCTAAACACCAGCTAAACACCCAGGTAACCAATTCGCGCCACCTAGAGCAAACATCACTAGATTTATCTATATAAACAGGCCTCTCTCACCCTTCTCTAATTCTTCCCACCTTTGCTTCTTCACCAAACTCTGACCCAGCTTTACCAGCAATAGCTAATCAGAACTGAAGCTTGGTGAGTAATACCTGACCCTTCCCCCCTCAGCCCTTTCTCTTCTCTCTTACTTCATCTTAAGTATCAGACACTAATCATTCCCAGAGATTATTCTCTTCTACAATAACAAATCGCTTCTTCCACATTGACCTTCCGATACTACGCGAATCGCTAGTCATTGTCATCATGGGTGCGTTCATCCAGGCAGCTTTTGTTGTCTTCCTATTCATCCTCTACGTCGCCCAGACAGTGGGCTGCAGCTACTTCGCGTCGGTCGTCAACTCGGAGATTCGACCATACTTCGATGAACACGGCATGCAGGCGCAGGCGAAGGACTCCCGACAAGCGTTCGGCTACCTCGTAGCCAGCGCTGTCCTTTCGGGACTTTCAGTCATCCTCGCGCCCTGCCGACTCTGCCGCCGTCCCAAGCCTGAGGGCGAGGACAAGAGTGGGTTTTGCATCTCTGTGTGTACCACATACCTCACTTTCGCGGCGGTCGTCACCGTGTTCATCTTCGCGTGCCTTACGGCCGCGCACTCCTGGGCCTGGTGGAAGGACTTCGCCAGCGAGGGGCTTGACCATCTAGCATCGCAATGCCAGAGGCTAGCCATCTACCTCATCGTTGTCCTTGCGTCTTCAGCAGTCGGTTCAGTTGTCGGGATAATCCGCGACAACTGGCGTTACTGCAAGCCCACCCACCAGCTGGGCCAGGAGTGACCGGGTTTTCTCCTGTTTTCCCAACAGGCAATGGCAGGGGTTAACCATTGTCCCCCGTGTGGAAGTGACCGCGCTACACACCATTGACGCGGCAGGAGACGTGATATCTCTCCGCGAGGCAGTGACCGCGCTGCCTCACCGCTCCTGTTGGTTTTCGGAGTTTTTCCCATACTTAGTTAGTTTTCGGGTCGTCCAGATGCAGTGACCGCGCTGCTTCTGATATGACGAGGAACTCACCTGGCGATAAGGGAATCGATATTACCGTAAGATCTCCCAGCACTTGTTGCAGCCATCAGGATGAGTTTCCTATGCTATGAATTAATTTTGATTTTGCTCCCGACTTTGGTCTTATTCATGCACAAGTGACTGCCTTGATGATTTGTGATTCTGGTTCCCACGTCTTCTATAAACTCTAAATCCTTATAATTCAATAATGTAATATCATAAAGCATGAATCAGTCTTATCAATCAAAATGTGTTTGCTATGTTGGCTAAACTTCTGAGTCTGGTGAAGTTATTTCTTATAAGATTAATACATCAAGCTTTTTTTAAATACAAACCCAAAATCGGGATCTCTTTATACGTTCTGCTTCCCAAATGAAATTGAATTTCTCTACTTCAATAGTCATCTGCAGAGAACTATTGTAGAAACAGCTGAGCATCCAACAGTCCGTGGTCAAGCATCTCAAGATTGGTCATGTATGTACTTTTTCAAGCTTCCGCAGAACCGGAAGCATCCCAAACCACCTCTAGAATTGCTAGCGAAGACCTCCCGTGTTGGATCACCCGCTGGAGGACGAATCTTTCATCTGCCGCTGCGAGCAAGGCCTTCCACTCTTGCAGATTTCTTTCACGGGCGTTGAAGAAGCCCTGCATGTTCAAGTCTACTGATCTATAAGTGTCTATCAGTAAAGATGCTCAAATTCTTGTCGGCATCAACGCATGGTGGCATACCTTATATGTCGCTCTCTCCATAGGGGGATCTGGCCTGGATCTGGCATCACTGCGTCCTGAATAAGGATCTTGACACCAGGTCGGAGTGCCGGAATCTGCGCCTTGAGTATCTTGAGAGCGTATTTGTCGGCCCAATTATGGAAGATCATGCGGAAGAAGTAAACATCAGCTTGTACCACTTGTTGGTCGAAAAGTTCATGTGCCTTGAACTCAATGCGCCCTTTCAAATGGTCGGGCATGCCAGACTCAGCGTCCTTGACAACCAGCTCCATGTCCTGGACAAGTAGCTTGACATTTTCAAAGCTCTTTGCCAACTCTATGGCAACATGACCTTTGGACCCTCCAACGTCGGCGATGAGTACATCGCCTAGGCCAGCCCAATCGTACAGCCTGGGGACTTCCGTGATGGCGTAACCCGGATTATGGTCGAAAGATTTCATTGAAGCTGCAAAGCGTGTGGCTCGCATAGGGTCCGCGCTGAGAACCTCGTAGATTGATTGATCAGTGTTGTTGACCAGAGAGAAACCCTACAAATGTCAGTATATGCTAAATAAAGACTTATGGTTAAGCTTCAGACCACCGGAGCAGAATAAAGCAAGAAATCAGCTGAGGAAACTGAGATATACTTGCAGTCTGATTGGGTTCCTCCGACGATGGCCACTTCTCTATTGCGTCCACAACCTACGGTAAAGTACTTATAGTCAGTTCACTCCTGTAGAAGTCTCATTTTAGGGGGAAATTGGCGACATACCTTGGTAGCAGCTGGCCAACCTTCCCGCGCTCCAAGGCTAACCCAGGCATTTATATATGGAATGGTCATGAACTTAGAGATCTTTGTATGTGCCACAATACCAGGCTCAGGTTCCCTCAATACACGCAAAGTCATCGCATGCCTGACTAGGCGCCTGACGAGCGCTTCATCGAGCCCAGATTTCTTCGAGATCTCTTCATAGGATATTTGGCCACCAGGAGGTATCATATCGACAATGTGGAATCGACAGACCGCGTCCATGCTGACCAGGTTGGAAATCTTGGATCATTCATTAACTCGCGCAAAGACCTAGCGGAACCCTAGGCAAGCCTTACCCCAGCAAATTTGAAGACTAGTGAGAACGGGTCGAGGAGTAATTCGTGTAGTTCAGCAGTCGCATCAAGAACAGCATCTTGAAGATTGGCCGCATCGGCAGGAAGACATTCTGGGTTATCCTCGGCCCAGGAGAGGGATGACACTCCCTGGGCTGAGAGGAGCTCCTGGAGTTCGACAGCGGCAATGCTAATCTTGTTAGCTAGAGCTATAATGGGTGGAGGTGAGTTAGGTGATGCCATTGTCGTTGCGGAGTACGATGAACAACTTTCAATCTTAGAGAGATGTGAGAGTAGACAGGATAAGAACGATACGCTATCAAGAGGTGGGCGACAGAAAGGATCTGTGATAACTAATTCTTTGCTTGAACCTCCCTGTTGTTACTTGTCGAAGTTGCGGGGTGATCTTTCGAAACTGTTGGTCGCACAACAAATACGAGCCTTCACAGAGCTATTAACAACCTATGTACCAGCGTACACCGGCATGAGAAAGTACACAGTACCTATCTAGGTATAGACTGTACTAGGTAGTGAATATGGCGATGTACTAGCATAGTCCGAGTGAGGTATTCTAAGGGACGTCCACGTGAAGGCCTATATTTAGATTGACTTGGTCGTTAGATTGACTCTGTGTGGTTAACTGGGCTTTCGGGATGAATGGAAAGCTTGCTGCGGTAATTTGGGGATTAATCCGGCTCATTATCAAAGTACACTGCTGAAGTGCGGAGTGAAGGCAAGTTACCTGATGATTCTCCTGACACACTCGCAGTTTTCCCAGCCGATCCTTCCAGACGCGGTGGATATGCTGGGTGAACTTCAACGCTCCCTACCTTGCATTCGCCAATATGAACAAGAACTACCCATGACGAAAACACTTGAGAGCACCCTCGTCGACATGTATACCGAGCTCATCATTTCCTATGCTCATGCCAGCACATTCTTCCGTAACTACCCCAATGTTGGGCTCGCTCGAGCAGCTTGGCTGCAGTTCAATTGTGACTTCACATTGATCGTGAAGAAGCTGCGCTCATATGCAAGACGTGTTAATGAAGCAACCGATATAGCACAGCTCTCCAGGGAGGAACAGACAAGTGAAACCCTCGCCGCCATCCAGGGCTTGCACAAGTTGAAGATCGACGACGCAAAGTTGCCTTGCTACTGCATTCCTTACGGCTTGAACCTAAGGCTCTTTGACCGACTTGGCGAAGCAAAAGATATGAAGACGATCCTAGATCCGGTTGATCTGAAAACGCAAAAGACGGTTCTTGCTATCCATGGTCTAGGCGATGCTAGTAAGACCACGACGTGATAGCTTGGATGTCCACTGAAACTCAGATCAAGCTTGTTCAGGCGCTTTCCGGCCTAGCGGTAAAGTTGGGCTTGGTTGAAGACGACGGATGCAACGTTTCTTCTTATCTTCGACAGTGTTAATGACGATAGCATCATAGAGCAAATTTGGCCATCGACAGCGGCCTTGAAAGATTGCTAATTTTGTGCTGTACGCCATGACACGGCTGGACACATCCGATAAAGAAGAAACGGCTGCAGCAACTGAAGTATGTCGTCTTTTAGGCGGTCTTCCCCTTGCTTTCACTCATCAGCGCCTTCGTGCGCGATCTAGCTAAGAAGGTACAATATCAGGTAATGTGCAAAATTTGTACTGGTACTCCTGGCTATAGGGATACTATCATTCTCTCCGAACGCCACAAATGCACTGCCATTCAATGTTTTCTTCGCATTCGGTCATCAATACGTCCTGTACGTCTCAGGAAATAGGAGATTAGATGGGCGATAAGGGGTTACTCGAGGATACCAGGTAGTTAATGCGCGACGACGCCCCCTTTACAGGGAGAGCTAGTACCCACGAGTTTCATTGATAAGGAAGGTAAAACTTATGTGCTATGCTATGAAATTGCCAGTAGAAGGAGTGAAAAATCCACCACTTAATTCTGAATAACAAGCGAGTGATGACTTTCAAGAACGAAGGAACCTGGCGAGAGATTGGCAAGCCCGCAATCCGGCAATCTTAGCACCACATTTGATCATCTAATTAGCCATTGACGGACGACTGTTCCTCCAATCCAGGCTGGTGAAATATGTGCCAGATCTCCTCCCTTGTCCTTTTTGCCTCATCTGAGCCATATACCGTTTTCCACTCATTCTCGAGTGAAGAAGGTAGACCCCATCCCTGGTCAGGGTCTCTGAAATGCATCTTGATAAGATGCCTCTTCATGACACATCTGCCATCGTCAAATCCCTCACGAGCGTGAACTAAGGCCATGTCATTTGCAAAGAGGAGGTCGCCCTTTTTGGTGCGGAGTTTGAATGCATTCTTCATTGCTATGAATTGAATAGCGTCCGCTGCCTCGATCTGGGCTTCTGTTGGGGCCGGTAAATCCGGATTGCGTTTACGCTGCCATCCTAGTATTCCGTAGCGTGAGAAGCGGAACAATATGGGTACTTTGTCGGAGTTTAGCTTCTGAAGAGGTTGGACGTGACGAGGCGGCTGAAAGTCGTAGGACTTGAAACTATTAAATGTTAACGGCGAATATTCCTGAGCATAACAGGTTTGCACATCCGATATCATCAAATTGGATGCGAGAGCACAAAATTGCTTTACCTGTCAAATACCCATGGCTTTGCCAGCGTATGCAAGACGTCTGGTCGGTTGGCTGCCAACTCATTATAAGTTTGCCACAAGCTGCTGAGAATCGTTTCACCGCCGCTTGAGGCTGGTTCCATATAGAAGAAAGCCATTACCTCGCAGTTGTCGGTGTGGAACGACTTTCAGCTCAGTCAGAACAAATTTTCGTCGTAATGTTCTTTGGGCGCAACATACCAGAGGAACGTTAGTGAACGCAGGGGCTGTAGTTAATGGTCCATTCCCCGAAGCCTGAACGTTCACTATGTGTGCTATTATTAAATATAACCGGTTTAGCGCCTGATAATCTGGACCTCATGGATATACTCACCAACCACTCCTTTCGCTTTCACATCGACAAATCCTCGCTGTGGACATACGTGGGCACTCACCCCCGCGTAGACGATGAGGTTCTGCTTTGCCGTATACTTGGAAGGGTCGAGGCCGCTGATAAGTTGAAACCCAACACCTTTGTATATTTGATCAGAAAGTTTCCTCAGACGGAGGGAAAACTCGGCTGGTAGTTCGAAGGTTGAGGAAGATAGTTCCGAAAGATCATGATGATTCACTAGTGTCGGTATGGTGCATTAGTATGATATGTGAGAGCCAAGTTTACAATCAGAGGAGCTTACCCTCGAATTTTGCCAAAGCAGCATCAATAGCAATGATTTCCTCCGGGCTGAGGTATAATTTCCACTCGGATTCTTTGGCTTCAACCTCCGCACCAGTCCAAGCAAGGGGTGAATCAATACACTTGGGATATCCATTAGGAATGGCCAAGGTGGACTTCTCCCGAATGGCTTCCTTTTCCCAGAAACGATCAGTGTAATTGCCGGAGGGAACATAAGACGCACTGAGGTTTGCCATGTTGCAAACTGTAAGTAACGTACTTGATTTTGAGAGCGAAGAGTGCAGGTTATCACCAATATTCTAGGATAAACTGATGGACGTTAGTTAACTTGACGAATTTATTCTAGTTGTTCTTACATTGTATTCCTCTGATGTTATCAATGAAAAGTTGCCACGTTGCTTGCGGCTCAAGCGGGCAAAATAAGAACGAGAGGGAGGTGCCGTCGATGGGGGTGCGGAACTTGGCGTCGAGGCGGGCACCAATAAGTTGTATTTGCAAGAGAAGATTTCATAGATAAGCCAGTCGTTCTCCATTTGCCGAGATGTTGTGGAACTGAGGTCTACCTCCTCCCAATCCAGGATTCCATGCGTAACAGTTGGAAATCGGAGCGGCTGGTATGTCGTGCTCTCTAAGATACCGATGTCGACCACACTTTCATGCATAATGCTATCGCTAGCGATCCGATGGGATTCCCATTGGCATACTCTGAAGCGTTTCGACCCCAGTCTACAAAAAGAGTCTCTCTGTAGTTATTGGCCTTCCTACAGACAACCATATTGAAGCAACGACGATGTATGAGTCGAGTCAACAAGAGATTTTGTCAGCTCAAGCGGAAAGCAAGACCCAGAGCGAAGCGTCGACGCCAATGCCCATCGGAATCCTTACACTGACAGCTCCGGAACCGGAGAATCATCATCATCGGAAAACCATGCTAGGCATTAGTTCATCAATGCTTATCAAGGACGCGGATACGGGCCGGAAGCGATAAATTGGGGGCTCGACTGGGCTTTTAAGTTTGGGGCATGCATCGAGTAGGCGTAACTTGCTATGGGTACAACGACCGAGGAAAGAGACTTTACGAAAAGTTGGGTTTCGTTAAAGAAGGGATGGTTCGGGAGTGCCTTTGGTTTAATATGACCTGGCATGATGAGATTTCTATTGCATGTTAGAACCAGAATGGGAACAGCTGCGGTTAGTTTTATAAAACGTATGAGATATACGCAAAGCGTTAGAGCTGTTCAATTCTTGATGCTTCTGACCATTATTCTTCTAAACGCCACTATCATCCTCACTCGAGGACGGCCATTGCTTAAGAACTCAGCGATTGCACTTCTTATTCACGGCTTGTCTGGCTGGACGCCTGAAGAGCCACAAGCACCTCAGCCGGAAACGCCGGAGAGTTTGAACGTGCTAGCTGAAAAGATGGCAGTCCAATTGGCCAAGGATCAAAGAGGAATGATGAAGTTTAATAGAGCTAGCAAGTAACTGGTCTTGCTAGCAAAATATTAGGACGAAAGCGAACCATGAAGCTAGCCTCATTATGATACTGCTTGACATTGCTTTCTCGTCTACCGTTCATCGACTGAGCAGGTGGTTCTTATGCTAGTGCCTTTCGACCACAAGCCACGTGAATATCATACTTGTAATAGCTTCCCGACTTTACCTCATCATAAGCTTCCATCTCCAAGTTATCTAAGCTGTCGCTAAACATGGAACCTGCCTGACCTTTCTTGACCAACTGACGTGCCCACGAAAAGAAAAGGGTCAACATGCTTAAAGCCAATTTCTCTGCCGCCCCGGGTACTATATCGGAAGGTGCTACGTCAGTAAGTACCGACGTAAGGCCGGCTGCTCGCATATGTTCTGGGAGCTGTGCGTATAAAGTAATGGCGAGTTAGTCATTAGTTTCCTCTGGCATAAGTGGTTCTAACCCCCCTGAAAGAAAAGAATGGCTGGAATAAGCACTGGATATCTACATACCGTATTCCATCCATACTCCAATCGCTCTCCGAGTGCGGCACAGAAAGCATCTCCCATAAATTTACTCTTTTCGGCACTGGCGCCGGCTGTAGTACTCGTCCATTCGGCACTGACGAAATCACACTCTTCCCATTGGAGATATCCGCCAGGCTTCAGTAGTCCGGTGAGGTTACGGACAACAGGTTCCCAGTCGCTTGGGAGCATTGCCGCGACTAACATGCGCACGTGAACCAAGTCGTACTTCCCATGCATATGTTCCGGGAAAGGCTGCTTTATATCTTGCTCCGATAGAGTAACATTGTCTGGGAGAGAGCTTGGAAAAAGCGTCGAAGATATATCGAAGCCCTCGAGATTTGCATCTGGATACGTTGGCTGGAGACGCAGCAAGAATCTGGCAGTCCCGGTTCCCATATCGGCGATACGCGGAGACGGCGGAAGGGTAATAGAGGGGTGCAGAATGTATCCAATATTGCTGTGCTCGTGGTTAGAGCATTAGGAGAGTACTAGTGATTTAGGGCAGGATAGCGTACTCTGCCATTGCATCAAACTGGTCGTTGAGCCTGCCACTATGTGTCATTAAATGGAATGAATGTTTTTCCGTAGATGGATTCAAACCTCTTCACCTCACTCGGGAGTCGATGCATATGATCTGCGTACACGTCCGCCATTGCAGCTAGCTGAAGTGGTCAGAATAGCTCTAGGCAAGATGTGTGACTTCCTCGGTCCCAAGGTCTTTGATTACTCGTCTTTCAGTGGGAATAAATGCCTGGGCTCTTATGCCCGAACTCCTAGTTGTCTTAAATGTCCTATATAGGTAGTGATCTCGATATCAGACGCTGGTGGAGCTGGTGGCTGCCTTGCAGGACGCCTTAATCGCTGGCCAACCTGTTATAACCTTTCATGGACACATTTGTAAGACACCTACTCGCAAGCCAGCTTCTTATAACCTTTCATCTCTTCTAACTGTTTCGATTCTTAAGAAAATGGACCATCATTGCTCCGCGGCGTATTTCAGCTTCCCACAGGTTAGTGCACGTTGTGGGTTTGGCTATTCATTTGATAAACGCCCCTAGACATCAACCTATGATCTAACTCGAAGGAGATAGTTCGATGAGTAGCTAAAACTTGCAGGAGGCAGCCGCTACTTTTCCCCGCTTCGTCTTCTGATCATTAGCTCATCGGATCCCAGTGTTTTCAGGTATTCGGGCGAAGACATGCTGCAAAGTGGAGGATACATGTGATGGGGCAGCACTGGCGGCACTGGTAGCACCGCGTTATCAGGAAGTCTCCCCCCTTTTCAAGTGTATCTTCAGAATGCTATTAACTATATCCTTGTATTAAGAACAATTACTCCCTTTTCCTAATTAGAGTGGTACCAATTTTCTTTTGGATCCCCCAGACATTCTCCCACCGTAACTCCTATTAATCCTCGCTTCTTCAGCTCCAATATCATATGAGGCACTAGCTTTTCCACAGTGATTATCTCAACATCATGACACACCGCAATAGAACCACCGGCAGTTAAATCTCGGTCAAAACGCTTGCTAGCCTCGACCCACGTCTTGTTCGTGTTGTGTTGCCAGTCTTCGGGGTTGATGTCCCATAGAATAGTATGATACTGGAGCGTTTTCATGTCATCTAGACAGGTCCCTTCGCAATGACCCTTTGGCGGCCGCATATACGTGGGTGTAAACCCAAGGACGTTGCGGAATGCCTGATCGTTGTAACGCATCTGTTGAATCCGCTCTGTGCGGTTTAACTCGTCAAGATCTTCGTGTGTCCATGTATGCGAGGCAAGCTGGTGCCCACGTTGGTGTAGACTGCGTAGAAGCTGTGGGTATAACGTCCCCTCATCGTCAATTCGGCGCGTCCAGTTCAACTTTCTCTTGTAAAGCTTTCCTATCATGAAGAACGTCGCCTTGAAACCCGCATCGTCCATTTTTTCGGCTACTGATCGTGTCCAATCGAACGGACCGTCGTCGAAGGTAAGGGCGATCTTTCCTCGTTCCGTGCACGAACTAATTTTCACTCCGTACGGGAGGCGAGCGTCGATGTAATTATCGGTGATATTGGTTATGTTGGGTTTGATGACCGGATCATCATTGCTACTACTTCATGGTTCAGATTCAAAGTCAGAAGAGCATGGCAATGATCGTATGCTAGATACTTGATGGTTGACTTACTTTCTAGATTCGTCGCGTTTGGTTGTCGAAGGGTTTAAGCGGAATCGTGCAAGACGGGGGGAGACATCAGTGACGGTCTGACTTCTTATCGTCGTAGTACAGAGAGCAAAGATGAGCCATCTTACGAGTCTCGGGATGGGTGCCATAGGTAGAAAGAGTCTTTGGGCGGAGCAAGCCCGTCTCCGACTTAGATTTGATGGTAATATAGGGGAAGCTGGCCAGTGAGGAAGGAAGAGGAAGGAAAAGAAACTGCAAATTCTTCAATACGATGTGGAATACGTAAATTCGATGGAAAAATATGATAAGGAGCTCAAAATTTCTGTGGCTCTGGTCCATTGACTTCCAACTGAGGCTAAATCGTCTTAAGCTTCATCCACGGACAACTTAATCCTGCCCCCATCCGAATTTTGGTGTTAAAAGCTTGGCCTAGGCCTTCCACCCTTTTTGCCACTTGTTTGTAGCGTCTTGCGACACGATGCACATGCAAATATTTTGCATTGCGGGCATTGCAGAGCGAATCGCGTTGTTTTGATTATGCAATTCGAACAGGTATGAGGGCCTTCGACCTTTTCCCACCAACCCCTATGGGTGCATGGTTTTGTATTCTTCTTTTCTCTTTGAGCTCGTCGAATCTCTTCAAGTTTCCGAGCTGCTGCTGCTGCTGCTTCTGCCTCTTCCTCTTGTCGTTTCCATCTTTCTTCCCATTCGGCCGCCCTCCTAGCCGCCTCGGCTTCTTCCTCCTTGCGACGAGCTGCTTCTCGTCTTGCATATTCTTCCTGCTGCCGTTGCGCTTCTCTCTTTTGTGCCGCTACCTGTTCTTCCCTCCACTTTGCATATGCTTCTTGCTGCCGCTGCGCTTCCCTTCGCCGCGCTGCTGCCTGTTCTGCTGCCTGTTCCTCCCTCCACTTGTTTATCTCGAGCGTTATCTTGTTGATTTCGGCCTGGATGCCCTGTAAAGTAGCCTCTAGGAGTACCACCTTGGCTGTTTGCCGTTCCAACTCCCTCTCCTTGATTCGTTTCGCAGCAAGTCTGTCGAGGTTGCGGCGGTCCCGCTCCCTTGATTTTTCCTCTCGCTGTTTTTGCGAGCCTGGAATTATGGACGAAAAGTATCCCCACCAAGTTGATTCTTCCGCAATATCTCTTCTCGCGTCTTCATCCAACTTCTTGATCCCGTCTAGGACTCGATTGAGGCTGCGTTTTGCCTCAAAAACATTTGCTTCTGCCCTTCTCTTGTCTTGGTGTAGACTCTCACGCTTCGATTCTCTTTCGCGGTTCTTCTGTTCGGCCGAGTCCTTGCTTGCTGTATTGGCGTTACTACGGTAGGTTCCAGCAGTTGAACTGTTGCTGGTAAAGGTGGTAAAGGTAGGTGGAAATTGAACATCGTAAGCTCTCCGTCGGGTGGGATCGCACAAGGTGGAATACGCCGACTCTAGCTGCCTCACAATTAGTCGGGAGAGTCATCAAAGTGCACGATACACTACCAGCTGAAACTCGGCCGTCGCGGTCGGATTTCCCGGATTCTTGTCCGGATGCTTGATCCTCGCAAGCTTTCTCCAGGCAGCCTTCAGGGTATCGGCGTTTGCCGTTCTAGCAACTCCTAGGACTGCATAATAATCCTCCGTTATGGTTGAAGGAGCCATCAAGGATCACAGCGCGACCGGCTCGTAACATGCAATTGTATTGATCAGAATTTAACAATTTGCAGACTCTATAATTGAGGGTCGAAGAATCTGTTTCATCTGCTATTTTTCGAAGAAATTCATCTGTCGGCTGCCTGCAGAATTTTCAAATATGGCAGCACGAGCCTATTGGTGAAAAATAGCCCGTTGTTACAGGCCGACAGCCCGGTGTGAGACCAATCCCCATCGCTTTCTGCAGTCGGTGTAGTAGGAAGAAATCCGTGCATTTCTAATAGCTTCTAGGGTAGAATTATTGTGATTAATTTATGAAAATCTCTGTTTATGACTTTAACGCACTAGGGGAATGATGAAGATAACATCACATCGTGTGAAAACCTGTTTTAGATCATTACTACGGGGAGAGACGCATACTGGTATGCTGGATTTCGCATGGGAGAAACTCCATGTTCTCGCAACAGAACTTTTGCCTAAGCATATCTACTCGCTCTCTTTCTCGTCGCATTTTTGTTTCTGGGTGAGACATCGGCCGATTCGTGGAGGACGTTGCCGCTGCCACTGTTGTTTGGCGATCATGACTGGAGTACAACGGTTGGATTTGACGATGGCGCACTCATCTCACAACTAACGAGAAGGTTTGCCCGGTCATGGACTTAAGGTTGGAGCTTAAAAATCAAATTTCCCCGAATCTTTTGTTCAATGGACATACACGAATGACGTCCGGCCCAGCATTTCGAAAACCTTGTTGATCAAATTCCGTACGCTAATAGCTGACAGAGAATCGAGACCGTACGATTGCATCAGTTTCTACAAGTCGGCGCGATATTCGGGTGTTCCCAAGATAACACTGGTTTTTCGAGCAAGCGCTTCGTTCGCAACCTTACGCACCTCCATGAAACCAGTTTGATTCTGTGGTTGAAGAAGCATTTGCGTTATGTCGAATCGGCGGAGTCTTCTGGATGTTGGCTTGCGGAAAGAGACGTACGGTATACGTGTCCCCGAAACGGCTGTGTCACGGTGAACGCCTCCTTTTTCAGGTTACACGGTGCGGGATGGCTGAGCGCGAGTTCGTATCTTCAGTGTTGCAGTCCATATCCAGCAGAGCGCAGATCTCGGTTGTCACCAGTACTTAGGTCGATCAAGACCGTTCACTGGCCCCATGATACTGTTAGCCCGTCTTGTTACGAGTTTCCTGCGTTGTATGCCGAAAGTAGATCCGTCGAATATGCACGAGAGCATAACGAAAGTCGAGATCTGTCATACGGATTATCTAATACCCCTGACGCCATAGGGCTTTAAAGAGGTGACCTTCCCCTCTTTCTAACACTATCACCTTTCCCTCTTTAGGGATCACTGGATAAAAGCGATTTACCTTGTATATAAGCGTTTTACTTGCTAAAATGCACATGACGCTATTTTAGAATTACTCAGCCAATTTCCATTTAATTTCACACCACTCCCAAAGTTTTTCCCCGTAACCCAGCCCGCCCATGTCTTTAGATTCAGCCGCGTTCAAAATATCCTGACGCACGACGCTACTATCAGGAACCAATCTACCCCATGGGAAAATATACTTGACGTTCGTGTCTCTCGTGACCTCAGGAGACAGCCCGGCAAAGAGTTCTGTGTACGCTCCATATACCGGTTTCTGCAGCCACAACATCCGCATCATGAACATGGCGAAAGGCGGCGTCCCCTTAAACGACCCAGCATCCAGGTTGCCAGGGTTCATGACGACGCTTAGAATGCCGTCCAGGGCGTGTCTGCGACCGAACTCTCGCCCCAGCACCCAAGCGCCCGCTTTGGAGGCCGCGTAGTTGGTTGTCTGGTCACGTGTGCCCGTCTCCAGGACGGCGAAGTCAATACCATCCCGTGGTGCTGACGTATCTACAAGGATGCTCGTCAACCAGACGACGCGCGAAGGAAGCGCAGAGGAGGTGGCGGCCCGGAGCTGGGGTAGCAGCAGCTCCGCGAGAAGCAGTGCGCCTACGCAGTGTATCCCAATGAAGAGCTCTAGGTCCTGCGCCGTGCGTACCCCGTTCTCGACAGCGTTTGGGCCGATCCCTGCATTATTCCAGAGAACGTCAAGTTTGTTCTCTGCATTCGCAAAGCGACGTGCCGCATCTCGGACGGAGCCAAGATCGCACAGATCCAGATGTAGAAAGTTGAGTTGACCCGTCGTAACAACTGACTCCTCGTACGACGACTTGATCGACCGAATGGATGCCTCAGCTCGCTCCTTCAAAGCAGGGTCAGCAAACTAATATGTTCTAGCGTAAACAATTATGAATATGGCCTGTCGCTGCCACCTAGTCCAAACAAACTCACCTTGGATCGAGTAGCCATGTACACGGTCGCGCCGGTACCGTACAGGACTCTACAGAGCTCATAGCCTATGCCCGCATTACCGCCTGTCACGATGAACACTCGCCCAACCTGGGAGTCTTTGGAGATGTCGGCATCCGTGAATCTAGGGCGGGGCGGCCAGAATTGGGTAATCAAGGACCGCAGCTTGGAAAAAGATGCCATGGTAGATAGCAACAGAATTAACGTTCTAGTTGTGATGTTTGAAGCCCTTCTCTAGATAACACTGCTTGGGTAAGTATGATAATTGTCTGCAAAAGTCCCGTAGCCGACATTGTAACACTCTTTGTTATTGGCGGCAAGCTTATTAAGGTACTGTACCTAGGTAAGGGATGTAAGAGGGGTACGTACCTACCTACCTAAGGTAGGGCTCAACCCGACGTTGCATCATATGTACTGCGTGAAGGGATGCTTTGTGCCCTCTATAACCATATTGTTCAGCACGCCGGTTATTACCGAGTAATTTACACTCATCACTCGAAGTCAAGGTTTGCTTGATTGACCGTGCTCGACCCTTTCTCTCCTGCGACGTTCATACTGTTCAATTGATCGAGTTATCTGTTATGGCGACTGTGGTTTTCATAAGTGGCGTGAGCCGTGGTACGTGCATTATCCTACTCTCTTTCCTAGCTTGTGTATGATTAAGCATCATCACCCAGTACTAACACCTATTATCATTCTCTCAGGCATAGGGAATGGCTTTGCCAAAGCGTATCTTTCCAGGCCGCAACACACCGTCATCGGCAGCATTCGCGAAAGCGCAGCCTCAGCCCCGGGCGTTGAGGAACTGAAGACTTTCCCCGCAGCCGACGGGTCCAAACTGCTGTTGGTCACGATTGAAAACACCTCACCATCCGACCCTCAACAGGCTCTGCAGGTGGTCAAGTCTCACGGAATTGAGCACTTGGATCTTGTCATTGCTAATGCAGGCGGGAGCCCACTCCCAACCACGCCGCTCGACAGAGTTACTGCCGAAGAGATGACGACCACGTATCAAGTCAATGCGGTAGGCCCTCTCATGCTTTTCCAGGCATGTTGCCCCCTGCTGCAGAAGGCTTCGTCGCCTAAATGGGTGTCTATCTCAACGGGAGGCGGCTCTATTAGTCTCATGGGAAAGATTCGGTCTTGGGATGGCACTTCCTATGCTGCAGCAAAAGCTGCTTTGAATTGGCTTACCCGGTAAGCAACTATTTTAGACAGTAACCTGTTTTGCCTTACTCGGTCACATGAAATATTGCGCTGCGAACATAATATACCTAACCTTGCCATGCTAACTTGCCTGATTGGTAGCGCAATCCATTTCACGAATGAGTGGTTGGTCGTCTTGGCGCTCAATCCAGGGTAAGAAATGATCCCACTTATAAACTGTTAACATTAACATTCATTCCTAACTGAATCGCCAAGCTTGACCCAAACCGAGCCGGGAAATTGGATTGCCAAAGAGTGGGGATTGGAAAAAGCTACATATACCATCGAGGAGAGCGTGGAGGGTATGATGATAGTGGTAAGTTGTACGAGCTTCACGTCTCTTGCTTCACTAACCGCCTATTGTAGATTGACAAAGCGACTCGGGATGAAGTGTCTGGTGAGTTTTTCAACTTGAAGAATGAAAAGCTTCCTTGGTAAGTGTTACGAGATGGGTCTAGGATTTGTGTGTCTATTGCGTTGCTTCGCACAGTAACAAGTGGGTGTAAGTTGTAGACATGATAGAATTATGACTACCTCGATACTTTAATAGGCTGTTACAATCGATAGCTCGTTGGATATCTTCAGGGCATTTTACGCGGCGTCGCTCAAACGACATCTTGATTGTGTCAGCAATATCCTTCAAGTCGTATCGAAGTACCCCCACGATTTCTTGCCGGATTCATATAATTGGTCTAATGAAAACCTTTGACAATACATAAGAGTCTACATCCTGGGTCACACAGTTTCATAATGTGGGCATGCAGGCACACCAGCGGATGTGATCTGGAATAGCTAGCAACTAAATGGGCGGCGTAGGTAGTTCTCATAATACCTCGATATGTATGTACATCACATGTAGCATCTCGCCCAAGACCTCATGAAGACCGGTAAGTAGTGTGATGGAAACCACACTGCTCATTCTTTAAGCTTCACTATCATCCCCTGCAAGACTCCCCAAGAGCTTGAGGTTTCCCAGAGCGATACCAGCATCTCGCATACCCAGAAGGCCAGCTTCGTTCAGTTTTCCCATAACACTCTTCAGGAATTCATGCTTCTTCATGTCGACCGACTTCAGCCACCGAGCTATTATCCATCGTATTGTTGCAGGGTACGATTTACTCCTCTCACCGCAGGGGATATGGGGTATGGATTCTGGCAGCAGGTCAATGTTTTCCAAGGCCAAGCTCTTGGATAAATATATCTGCAGCTTTCTCGGCAATAGCAAGACTGGTGTTACAGATATTGCAACCTATGTTACTTGGGGAAATGCTGATATCAGCAATCTTAAGCCCCTGGATGCCGTACACACCAAGCGTGGGGTCGACAACCCCATTATTTTCTTTGGGCGCCATTTTGCAGGTTGCCATGGGGTGCCAGATAGAGTTGACATGCTCCCTCATCCATTGCTCGAGAATCTTGTCGTCCTCTGCCGTGTATTCGATATCCTT
This sequence comes from Hypoxylon perforatum, assembly GCA_028571165.1. Classification (NCBI taxonomy): domain Eukaryota; kingdom Fungi; phylum Ascomycota; class Sordariomycetes; order Xylariales; family Hypoxylaceae; genus Hypoxylon; species Hypoxylon perforatum. Next base: position 3,792,207 of record JAOXNQ010000003.1, on the reverse strand, counting down.
GATGTCTGCAACTGGGCCAGAAACCTCGATTGATGAGGCTTTGGATCCTGAAGGGAACGGTGGTAGGTCAAAGGCGATGCCTTGGAATACCTCCATGCGACGTGCGATTTCAAGTTGCTTCTTGTACATCCACACGTGCTGTTTGACATCAGTCCCCCGAGGGTCTGACAAGATACCGGGATTGAAATCTAGCGGGTCGTCGATCCCGGGTCCGGTGATATGTACGTGACCGCGCGAGGACGGATAGAGATTCCAGCCGACAAGGGTAAAGTGCTGCCCGGAGACTGTGGTCGGATCTCCGGGAAAGCTTTATGACAGTCAGCTACAAGTCATATGAGTGGTAACGACGGTAACGGCCGTTTACGTCCGTTTACGTTCGTTTACTTACCAGCCGCATGGCGAAAGAATCATCATCGGTTTGTCCGGGATATCTCTGAAGTCCCTGTTCCACATCTCTTGAAATTCTTGTCCGAGGCCGGCAACTTCGGATTCGGTAGGCCGAAGCTTGGCTTGGATATCCACGCTATTCCAGCTCAGAAGCGCGTCCTTGTTCTTAATCAAGACGTTGTGATCGATGCGAAGCGCGTTGAAATTGTCCAATGTCTCTTCGGGTGTCAGATTCGACTTGTACGGGTACATGATGCCTTGGTGGTCTTCGTAATCGTGACCGATCCCCGGGACATCTGCTTTGAGTGGGACTCCAGCGCGTTCAAGGATCTTGGGATCGCCAACGCCAGATCGTTCAAGGACCGGTGGAGTGCCGAGCGCGCCACAATTCATTATCACTATTCGTTTCGCCTTGACGGTCCGACTTGAACCTTTAGGTTGATACAGCGGGTTAGGTCTGTAGACCACGCCGACGGCCTTCTGATTTTCTATCAAGACCCGCTCTACTTGAGACTCCACGAGCACGTGCAGGTTTGGGTGCTTGCCATCCCGAAGTCTTGGATGAAGATACATATGGGCTGTGTCTTGTCGCCTGCCCTCCGGGTCGATATAACTCATGGTACGCATCGCTCCGTTGGTTGGTCCCATCTTGTTTATATCTTCAAGCTCGGAATACCCCACTTTATTGAAGGCGGCCATAAAGTCGTCCATAAGACGGTGGCTGCGGAACTTGCTGGGAGAAATCTGTATTGGGCCGTTGTGTCCATGGCGGCCTTCTGGATCGGGGCCGTGGTAAGTCTCCGTCTAAGAGGAGCCAGCACGCAGCACCACACGGTCAGTATAATGGATTCGTGAAAATATGAGGGACTCGTGAAGATAATTGCGAGTTATCACATACCTTATTCATGTATGCCAGCATATCATCCGCAGACCAACCCGGCGTCTTCCAGGCCTCGTAGTCAGAACGCTGGGCTCGGCTGTACAGGACCATGTTCACAGAAGAGCCGCCCCCTAAGATGTGGCCTACGGGCAGAGATGCCTGTCGGCCCGCAAGGTGCTCCGACTTGGGACCTTGATGAGTGAGAGCATACTTGGCCCCAGGAACTATATGGCTATAGAAATATGCGGGGTGGACGACCATGGGGTCATCATAATTGTTGATTCCGCTTTCGATCACAAGGATGCTTAGTTCCGGATCAGCGTCAGCGAGTCTGGAAGCGACAATACATCCTGTCGCGCCACCTGAGGAATGGTTTTTGTTAGATTACATCTTAAGTAGGATATCGTTATTGAATACGTGAATCTTTACCTCCGGCAACGACTACATCCACCTCTTGGATGCCTTCAGGAAGCTTGGTGTATAGGCCCATGATGACGAAGATATTGTCTTTCCGTACGAATGACTCAAAGTGGTAGTAACTGTAAGCTTTATCGTCAGTGAAATTCCCTTGACGGAGCCGGGAGTTCAGCCGGTACGAAATAGAGGTGAAATATATAGCGAGGATAGAGGCAGAGAGGATGCCTTAGGAATGTTCCCATGTCCTGAGTGAGCTCTTGCGGGAGTGCAAAGTGGGACTCATCCGTCCGCGGAGAGATGCCGATATGTATGATAGCAGGGTTGTTGGTCAGCAATCCACTGTGCCACAGTCCACCAACACACTTTCCTGCGCGATCGTCGGCCAGGTGGTGTTCCGATGTTCCTATATCCGATTATTTACGAAGAAACGACTCTAGCCTGGTGGATTACAATGTGGGCAAATGACGTACATCAATAGTTCTACGAATAGCTCTAGTGAACCACGATTCAAAATATTCCATTTTACTCATGTTCATGCCATTTCGTAACCTTCAAGTCTTACTCGTATATCCGACGAGATAGATATAACGATTCTTTAGTAAATTATTTCCCGTAAATCGTATTATATCCTCCCATTTCACTTATTCTATCCTAAAATATTATAACCCTCGGGTTCAGATACGGTCTTGGCCACCTACAGGTGTACCTCCAGATAAAACCGGTCTATGGCTTTGAGACGTAGAGTCTGTTTCAATCTCTAGCAGTGTGTTGGGTTCTTCTGCGACCTCGTCTCCGATCGGATGCAGGTGTAGCATACTAGCGGTATCATCCGTCGTGGTAGAGGAATGTGAGTCGCCTTCATCCTCTTGCTGTTCACTGATTTGAGCCTCCGGTCCTGGCTTTTCTGCCGTGTCAATCTCTTGTGGACGGGATAGAATGGGGTGCTCTGGATTTGTAGTGTCTAAACTCGCAAGAAAGACGTCTGCATCTGTGGTAGGAACCTCATTGAGGCAATTTGACCATTGAGCAAGGCCTAGTTCCTCATGTGCGAGGCGATGTAATTGAAGGCTTGCATTGGATTGCCATTCAAGGTGGGCGTATGGCTTGTATCTTCGCCGCTTATAAAGCCATGACAAAATCGGCTCGACAGAATAAGATAATACAACGATAATAACCCCGAGTGCGGATGTAAAGTAAAGACCAAATAAACTGAATGAGGTGTGTGCCGAGCTTCGTATTTTCTAAATAGATTCTCAACACACAATAAATCATTAATTCAAGAGAGACGTACTCGATCAAGGTAAGTTTGGAAGGAACTAAATATGGAAGACATTTACCTGGCTATCGCAAAAGTACTGTTCATTTTCATTCAGTGGAAGATACGAGAACTGTTCAGACTCCAAAGATCTTGGTCCTATGGCGGTATTGACGAAAGACGCTTGAATCATGGCCAAGATAGTGTTGAACCAATTACTCACGTCCAATTGCCATTGATTATCGGCCAGTGACCACTGGATACCATTGTTCACTCCGCTCTGAGATTGCAGTGACTTCGTTCCCAGGTGTCTCAATAAGGTGGTGATGCTGATGGGATTATTAAAAAGTGTCAGAACTGGCCAGATCAAGCGGCTTCCAGACGGATCAGCCGACAATGGCCTGTCCGAGTTCAACTCCCCGGGTGTCAAGTTGAACAGGGGCGCGGCTCCGTACATAGAATCCATCATCCCCGTGAGTGGTTCACATCCGCGATCTCTTGGATACGCTGAATTACACCACTGGGTTCTTGTTACGCATCCCATAGGCGAGGCCGCTTCCCCTGGCTCGTAAACGGTCATGTTCCTAGTTAATCTTTCAAAGCCCATTCCCTTCCTGGCCACTTTCGTCGCCCGGTACCACGTATCATCCGCTGAATTGCCAAAAATGACTCCGTTGCCGGACAGAAATATGATCGTCAGGTCACCGTCGGCCGGCATGAGCTCTGGAATAGGGGTGAAACTCGGAAAGATAGGTTTCCCCTGATGCATTGGTACGTCAACCCAACTGTTATCGTAGTATTTTGTTAGACATTGATCATTGATACAAGCGATACAAGCCATCATGTTGGTGCTGACTTACTAAATCTCAAAGTTGGGCATACGCGCACTTCGGATGGCATTGTATTGAGTTTCCAAGTATGGTGTCGCGTGAGTGAAATTCTGGTTTCGTTCATTGTCGGTGCCGTAATAGTACTTAACCATGCTCTGATTAGATACGATTACGTGACTTGTACGGCCTTCTGTTGTGAGTGGTGCACAATTTAGGATGTATCGAAAGGCGAATCTTTCATTCTCTGGTGCGTTTAAGCCTAAGATTTCGTTGCTATCGATGTACCCTGTGTCTAGCTCTATGTTTGAATTGGTGTTGCGACATATAGAGTCGTCGAATGGGCAACTGGCAGTGTTGTTCGATACGGCCGTGACGTTACGAACCACAAACTTATTGCACTCCATGCTACCGAATTTGTTCGACCTGTAGCACTGCTGGGCGTAGTTTCGGGCATCATCGAGAAGCTCGGAAGTATAACGTGATATGAATGCTTCATCTTCCATGCTCTCGGACCTAGGTATAACCACCCCGCAGCGGCCACCGTCAAGTAGAACCTCATCGCCGACAGCAGAGGAGATGATAGATGAGACGCCCCCGGCAACTGTAAAGGCGAATAAGAAACTGGAAGCAAGTAAAGCGAGAAGTCCAAGAGGAACCAAATGCTTGATGGTCAAACTGCGCCACGTCCATAGGAGGCTTAGTAGAGATTCGAGGGCAGAATCTGGGGTAGACGAAGTACGTAGAATGACCTGGCGCTGATGATGAATTGTATGTCGTTGTTGGGCTGTCGAATAAGATCTATGGATGAAGAGACATAATATCCTCCAAAACCTTGAAGCCGCGAAGGGAACGAATGATGCTGTGAAGGCTATGAGGTAATTCCCATGGGCTCTTGTAAGAGTCAACGTAGGGCCAAAGATTGGCCCACGGGACCAATTCGTCCAGATTCCTAAGTAAACATTCGCATCCATGTTAAAGAACCACGGGTGGTAGATGGAGAGGCTGGCAGTCTGTGGCTGGAATTATTTCGCCGTGCTGTTGTGGGCTTTAGTAGGATGGCTTATAAGGGACGACTAGGCTGCACGAGGCGAACTAACATAATGCGTTGTTTCGGTATGACCGTGTCGTGCATATGCCCAGATCTTCAGTCTTACTGCCAGGGAACCACACGTTGATGCTTTCTCCGCGAGGTATCGGGAAAAAGTCCTAAGTATCTACGAAGCTTTCAGTCTGTGGAAGGCTGAGTTAGGCACCCATACTTGTAAAGAAGGTAGGCTTAATACTTTTCTGGCGTTAAAGGTCGTAGTAATTACCGGTACTGACTGCTTACCCCTTTCCCCTTTCTCATTTCTATGATACCAGGATTCAATTTCTCAGACGTGCCTGCTAAGATAGCACCGCCCCCAAATCTCGTAACGATAGCAAAAGAGCTGGCCTCCAATCGTTCATCCACCTTTTCATTTTATAGGTGCGGCTTGGGCTGCGCGAGTCGTCGAATGTGCTGCCCGTAGTGCTGTAAAATGTGGATATCATGCCGTGGTTCACCGTATCTGCGACCCGGGCCGTTTGGGAGGTGTTGGTCGGCGGCGCAGATTCGTGTTATGGGGGCGATGGGCCTGAGGTTGCACCGTCACCGTTGCGTAAGGTGTGTAGGGTTCAGACTGGGCCTGGCACACTTGGCAGCGGGAAAGGTGACAGGAGGGTTTGAGAAAAGCTTTGAAATGCTGCTGTGTTTCGTAGCGTTGGTATAGGCTCGCGACCATCTTGTTGTGAAGAGTACCTTGGAATATGATCGCGTTTATTTTTATGACATAAAATTGATATTCGGCTCCTAGGAACCTCAAACCACTCAGAGAGAACGTACATAGCATCAAGCTGTTTCCTGTTCTGGATGTATGCCATGTTTAATACGGAACTGACAATGTTTTGACGAGGTCTGAGGTTTTCAGTAGTTGGCGCTGAAATGGATGCGTCTCAATGCCGTTCGACACCTGGCCCTGAGCATGGAAATAATTGTCTCGGCCGGCATAGACCTTTAATCCAATGCGCCTTCCCGTCCTGCTTTAGACGGCACAGATGTAGGGCCCAGGCCCGACCACTGGCGATCTCGAAGGTGAAAATTGGGTACGTGTAGGAAAAAGATATACCACCCGACAAGTCTGTGGGACGTATCAATTCGTCCCGATTCTACCTATGAATACATGCTGGCTCGTTGACGTGTCGTAAGTAACACGGATAGAGCATCCTGCTCGCCAGGCTGATGACAGGTGTCTTGGAATGGGGTGCGTGCAGAAGAAAATATGCCGCACAACAAACATGCTAGGGGTATGATTTCATGCCGATATCACCTATGAACCCACGCTGCCCTCGTCTTCTTTCTTCAAGTAACGAAATTAAGGCATCTAGCTTGCTTTGTTGATGAGAGATACGTGGGCACGGGGCGTGTGCAGAAGAAATATGATACCTAAATATATTATTTCGTTACCACCATTACACTCCTGCATGCCTTTCAATTCATCTCAGAGGCGTATTGACGACGCATGGTGCACCCAGGCTGCTATATTGGTCATAAGCTCATATAAATTGGGTGGGTGCAGAAGAAGCATATGACGGTCGGATGTGAGGGTGGCGCCAACTTGCCCCAACTACACCCCCTAATGCAAGATTACATTCCAGGATACTCCCTGGTCTGTATCTATGCTCCTTTTGCAAAAAGCGAGACATTCAGGGTATTATGTCGGCGTCAAATATCGAAAAGTAGGGTGCGAGCAGAACATCCAGATTACCTGCAATCCTGCGAGCAGAACGATGTGCACGCAGATTTGGTGGGGGGTTAGATGCTCTGCTCGCACGCCCAAGGGTTAGGGTTAGGGTTAGGGTTAGGGTTAGGGTTAGGGTTAGGGTTAGGGTTAGGGTTAGGGTTAGGGTTAGGGT
>JAOXNQ010000003.1:3737603-3778562 GCA_028571165.1 Hypoxylon perforatum | reverse complement strand
GTGCCGCCGCCGTCGCGTCCGCGCTCGCCCCCCGGTCCACCTTCATCATCCGACGCCTCACCAGGCGGAGAATCGTTATGGATCGCGATGCTTTCATTAAGCTGGCTGCCGTCGCCGCCGTCCTCCTGCGCCACGCACATCTCCATGTAGGCTTTCGCGTCGTCCTCGTCGCCCGTAGCGTCGTACATGCTGGCGATCTGCAGCAGGATCTCGGGGTCCATGTGCATGCCGCGGAAGCTGCCGGGCATGCCCACCACGCCCGCACCTGCGCCTCCGCCGCCACCACCGGTCTCGTAGTAGCTCTCGGCGAGGAGCGCGCGCTTGAGCGCCTTGATGCCGTCCTGGTTGCGCCCCATGCGCTGCAGACAGGAACCCACCGCCATCCACATCTTGCCGTCCCACGGCCTTAGGCCGGCGGCTTTCTTGTAGTACCACAGCGCGTACGCGTGCATCTCCAGCACCTCGTACGTCTGCCCCAAGCCGTACCACGCGCGGTAGTCCCTGCGGTTGACGTCTACGGCGCGGCGGTAAGATTCAATAGCCGCGTGCGTATTTTTCAGTTCCACATATTCGTGTCCCATCAGCGTCCAAGCGGATAAGCACGAGCGATCGAGCATTAGCGCTCGTCGGAAGTACTGCACTGCTTTCTCGTGCAGTGATAGGAGTGAGTAGTAGTTGCCGATGATCACGCAGGATTCGGGCCGGAATTTATCGACACTGCTGCATAGATGTGCCAAGAAAGCGAGTTTTGGTCGTGCGTTCATAACATAGAGTATGTTTGAATAGTGGTCAAGCGAGTCAAGCCGACGCGGATGTAATGCAAGTATGCGGCTGAAGTGCTGTTCAGCGGCGACTAGGTCCTTCGCATGGTAGGATAGTAGAGCATCGCATGTAAGCAGGAAGGAGGATGTAGGAAAGATACTAAGGAGTTGATCCAGGGAATTAGCGAGGTTAGCATCGTGTTGGTATAACTCGAGCGATGTATGAATATGGAACATGAAGGAGACAATATTCTGTGGTAAACGGGGCATTATTCGGTTTAACTGTGTTCGGGGTTAGCAGTGAGTCTGTCCGAGTTTCGGGCCACAACGTACGTCCTCCACTCGTGATATAAGAGTGGTCATCTCCAGCCAACAGCCCCAATTCATAGGACATAGATGTACACTGCGAATAAGCCAATACAAGGCCAATTCCTCGTTCTTCTCTTTCGCAAGTACCATGCCGTAGAGGTATTCAAGCCATCCTTGACTACCTTCGACATCGTCGCCGTCTTCTGTTTTCCGTTGCTCGAACCACGCCTCTAGAATGCGGCTGACGGTAAGCAGCTGCTTATTTATGCATGCGCCGATGTCTTGAGGGCCCATGACCATCTCAGCTTCCTCATCTTTGCTCTTCTCTCCCGACAGATATTTAGCGTAGAGGGCAAGAAATAAGCTCCGCTGGCTTATCCGTGGTAGTAGCTCTCCCGTGCTTGATCTCGAGCTAGGGGCCGCCGCCGTAGCCTTGCCTTTCCCCTTACCTTTTGGTGTCGCATTTTTAGGTTCTTTCGCGGCCACTATACCAGAGAGCGTGGAATCCGGTAGAAAGACAGCGGAGCAGCGATCGTATTCTCGGCAGTCGAAAAAGGTCTTGGCTAGGAGATACCTATTGATCTCCTTAGCCTCTAGGATCGCCTCGTCTGGATCTGCATTCATAGTAAATGCCGCCGACGTGTATCCGGTAGTAGCGTCGGAGAGTTGCGAATCGTCGGGGGATGCCTCAGGCTCGGGGATTGCGTCGAGAAGTTCAGCTGCCCTACACGGTGAACAGTGTCAGTGTCTGTGGCTGGCTGCACGTTGTATCGTAAGAAAGTACCATTTTGACGATTGGTAAAGGCATCGTTCTGAGCATTTGACAACAGCATCTTGTAGAGAGCTTCGAAGCTGAGATTTCTCCCGATCTGTGAGAGACATGGCGATACGTTATGCAGGTATCGTTCTGCGGGTATGGGCGGGTGAGATATGCTGTAGGACGCGACAGCTAAGAATCGCCTTGTAGCTCAATTGCCGGACAGCTTTCAGCTATGGGATGCTTATTAGGGTGTGATTCGCGTGAAGACGAGCTGCTGAGCAAAATGGTTGAGGAAAATGTCTCCTATCACATCCGAAGGAGGGTCTTCCCCGTCATGGCTACTTGGTGACTTTCAAGTTGGTGAATTCTTAAGATCAATTGGAGCTTTCGAAGCTCGAGTTGCCCCTCATAAGTCAATATTGACCCGCGCTTGGGATATTTCTACGATAACGATAAGACAATTCTAGGCCTAAAACAAGAGCGATAACACCTCTTATCGTAGCCGATCGGCATCTGGACCCTGCATCTTCACCGCAATCAGTGTTCAACAGTCAATTTTATGGTGGGGCATCTCCCCTGAGAGCCCCTCAACACCGCCGGCATTATTTACCTCCCAACTGAACTACTTTACTAGTCGATCCGTCCTCATTTCTCTTGTAGTTTCCTTCTTTTACCTCATCCTTTAAAATCACCCTTCGTGACTGCTTACTCACCTAATACTAAGTGATTAAAATACTACTGGGAATCTAATCCACGAAAATGGCTAAGAAAACTACCCTCAAGGAGTTCGAGTCGGTCTTCCCGAAGCTCGAGGAAGACCTCCTGGCTTGGGTGAAGCAGTACAACCTGCCTAAGGAGCAGCAAGAGTGGTACAAGAAGGTTAGAATCTCCAAGTTACTATATTTCACAATATTCACAATCCGTATCTGTTATTCGTTTCCGTATATCGTCATGCAATCTTTCTCAGACTCATACAGTCGGTCACTATGAGCTTACGTGCTAACACGTGTCCAGTCACTCGAGATCAACACTCTGGGCGGAAAATGCAATCGTGGCATGTCCGTTCCTGACTCCGTGTCTGTCCTTCTCAACAAGGAGTTGTCTGAAGATGAATACTTCAAGGCTGCAACTCTAGGATGGATGATTGAGCTCCTGCAAGCTTTCTTCCTCGTCTCTGACGATATTATGGACAGCAGCATCACCCGTCGTGGAAAGCCATGCTGGTATCGTCACGAGGGCGTCGGCATGATCGCCATCAACGACTCCTTCATGCTCGAGTCCACCATCTACACTCTGCTCAAGAAGCACTTCAGAAGCCACCCGGCCTATGTTGACATGCTTGAGCTATTCCACGAAGTCACCCTTCAAACCGAGCTCGGTCAGCTATGCGACCTTCTCACTGCCCCCGAAGATACCGTCAATCTTGACAACTTCAGCCTGGAGAAGTACACCTTCATCGTCATCTACAAGACCGCGTACTACAGCTTCTACCTGCCGGTCGCCCTAGCACTATATCAACTCAACATCGCTACCCCTAAGAACCTGAAGTCAGCACGCGACATCCTCATCCCCATGGGCGAGTACTTCCAAGTGCAAGACGACTACCTCGACAACTTCGGCCTGCCGGAGCACATCGGCAAGATCGGCACCGACATCCAGGACAACAAATGCTCGTGGCTGGTCAACCAGGCGCTGAAGATCGCGACCCCCGCACAGCGCAAGACGCTCGAGGAGCACTACGGCAAGAAGGACAAGGCGCACGAGGCCGAGATCAAAAAGCTTTACGACGAGATGAAGCTCGAGAAGCTGTACCAGGACTACGAAGAGAAACGGGTGGGCGAGCTCAAGCAGCTGATCGAGGGGCTGGACGAGAGCGAGGGCTTGAAGAAGGGCGTGTTCGAGGCGTTCCTAGCGAAGATCTACAAGCGAAGCAAGTAAGGGATTTTGAAATTGGAGACAAGCGGATACAAATCTGTCTGCCTTGTTTTTTTGAGTTGCAGTAAAAGGGGCGCCTTAGCGGCAGGGAGGTTAATTCGAAGTGGCTTTAGATAATTGACTAGAAAAGAAGGCAGACATGAATAATAATACCCTTTCCGGTCTTGCGACAAGTAAAATCTACTTCACACTATACTATATTACAAGAGGATGCCTTGGCAATATTACCGAGGTAGGTTATGATAGCACTTCACTCCTCTTCTCAGTACTTCTCGAGCAGATTCTCATTGTCCTCATTGCGGCGCTCGAAATGCACCATCCACGGTGCCCGCTTCCACATCATATGCATCTTAGCCGCGCCGATCCAATCACCGGGGTCCTGAGCCACCCGCATGTCGCACGCATGGATTAGCTTGGCCAGCGTGATACGCATCTCAAGATACGCCTGCGCCATGCCCAGACACGTCCTGGGCCCGCTGCTGAACGGGAAATGGGCCGCCTCCGAGCTCTTCTCTAGAGACCCCTCATTCTTTAGCCATCGCTCCGGTATAAACTCGCACGGCCGGTCCCAGATCTGCGGGCTGCGGTTCAGGACCCAGTGGGATACCGAGAGCCGCACGCCCTTCGGGATGAAGTGCCCGTCGACCGTCTCGCCGGGCGAGACGCGCGGCAGGCCGAAGGCGATGGGTGGGAATAATCGCACTGCACCGCCTAAGTTAGTACGGACTATCACTTATATAAAACGCCACACGTCCCTCATTTGTCGACTGTAGTATTCCCGTTTGAGCCTCTGATGATTTTTGCCCGGAGTTCCTCGATCTGGAATACTCCGAAATAACGCATGAAGGAACTCAGGCACACTTACTAGCCTCTTCGATAACAGCATTCAAGTACCTGAGCTTTGAAAGCTCGTCCCCATTCAACTGATCATATCCCAGCGCGCGCACCTCCGCCGCGGCCTTCTCCAAGCACCCGGGCGTCGCGCACAGGAAATACAGCGCCGTGGTCATAACGTTGGTCGCGGTATCCGCACCAGCAATAATCATGGCCTGCGCAAGCGCTACCAAGTGCTTCTCATCGACACCCATAACACCTCCCTGCTCGAGGACCGGCGCGAAGAGGTCGCGGTCAGCAGTGGCGGACGGGGGTCGGCTCAGCCGCCGGCGCACGGTGTCGACCGTGTACGCGTAGTGCTTTCTCAGATTCCGGAGGGATGACAACGACAGCATGAAGGGGATCGCGAGCACAATGCTCGGCGCCCGGCGGACGAAGCTCGGCAGGATCGCCGCGTACGCGCTGTCGTTGAGGATCGAGATCCACATGTGCGTTTCCCCTCGCGCTACCGCGTCGAAGGACTCCCCGAAGGTTAGTTCCCCTGAGAAAATAGAACTGTCAGTTACTGTAATCCTAGGTACGGATTATAATACAAAGGTTATGATATGTGCTTACCCATTATATCAAAAGCCAACCACGGAATTGCCTCATTCGCATCGATCCCCTCGCCGCGGCGCGCCGCGCTCAGCTGCGTGACCTTGTGCACGAACATGTCCACATATTGATGAATCATGCCCTCGTGCTTCTTGATGTTGCCGCCGCTGAAGCCCGGGGCCAGAACCTTGCGCATCTGGGCGTGCGCGACGGGGTCGCGCTCGTAGAAGATGTTGGTCACGTCGCCATTATTATAAAAGATGCCGTCCTTGAGGAACGGCAAGCGCGTCCGCGACGGCGTCGAGTAGATGTCCCGGTGCGCCTGCACCGTCGCGAACGACAGCTCATTTGGCGATATGCGTATGACGTCGCCTATGGTTCGTTGCCGTTGTCAGTTAGAAGTTTCTCAAGTGGTAGCCCATTGCTAGGATATAGGGGTTAGGTAAGGTTAATACCATATTTCCGGTGAGCCTCTTCTAAGATGTACGGGTATCGTCCGGTGGTCCAGGCCCATACGAACCAGATCTTGGAGTATACCTGTTAGCACACAAGGTCTATGATTATTTAATAATGGACTAAGGAGAAAATATGATGTGTACCTCAGAGATGGCGGCGGCCTTTGGCCCAGGATACTGGGCGAGCGGGTGGAACCAGAGAGCGTATATACACCAAAAAATCCAGTATATTAGTCCCTTGCAAGGTAAGTCGCTGTCAGTATTCGTTCGTGCCACGGACTGACAAAGTATAGTATAGGAGAATTTGTGAGTTACCATGAACACTGCGGCTATACCCGCAGTAAGCACGCTCAGTCCCATCATCACGGAAGAAGGATTTCAAGCGATCTGAGATATAATCGATAATATTAAGAAAGATATAATAGGTTATCTTATGGGATCCCCGTGATGTCGAAGAACAAACCTCGAGTGACACAAATCGATATGGTCAGCTCTCTTCCGAGACACAGGAAAAGCTCACCCACCACCTCTTAAATACAAATACGCTACGATATCCGTCCTCGGCTAGACGACGCTGTCCTCCCACCCTCCTTGCTCGCGAAACGAGGCACTCCCCCACGGCCAACGATGAGTCGACGAGGCGACCAAAGCAGGATAAAGCTCGAACCAACACGGCGCAGCTGTCTGACATGGCCGGCGATGTTGCCTGAAAAGGGTCGTTATCACATCAGAAAACAGCGGAAAGGGGGGTGTTGAACCAACTGATGTAAGATGCTGCGCCAAAATTCCAGGTCTGTCAGGTTATAGCTCACCACATTGCGCCGTAGGAGAGGCAGACCCGACCCCATAACTTTGGTGGTTTTCGTGTGTATAGCCTCGGGTGCTGAATCAAGTGTTACCTCCGTAACAACCACGGCGCAATCCTCCTCGCCTGAAAACGTGGCGTCCCGGGTGAACATGATCGAATGGCTCTTGTGTGGATGAAGTATGCGGATGAAGTGTGTGTGCACGCGTGACATACCCACACACACATCGCAATCACCAATATCACAAATACATCACAGCAAGTTAGGGCGCGCGAGCAAGCGAGCTCGGAGGATTCGAGTTCCAGGCTTAGCTTTGGTGTAGCACATGACCCGGTTCCTCCTCCGAGAGCTGAACTTACCTGACAATCAGAATATCTGTATCGACGTAGCCGGCCAATAGGGCTGGCCTGTGGGCCTCCTATCGAGTTGTGTTACCCATCCCATGGTAACAACCTTGAATTGGCGGATCTGAGCCGCACCCAAGTTTCGCGATGTGTGTCGGCACTCCGCCAATCAGCACCGCGAGAAATAATTCTCGTGGCTAACCGATGTTTGGCAGCGGCAGCCAACCACTCGCGACGGGCATCTCGTCTGCTGCTTATTGGCTACGTGCCGCGAAGCGCCGCCTCCGTGCTCTTATCTGGACGTCGGGCGTTGGCACGGCGCGAGTCTGTGATAGCAAGTACTTAGGCAGCCAGGTAGAACAATGAATGATGTTAATCCTCTGCTGTGGCGGTGTGATAGCGCTTGCCGGAATTCTCGAATGGTGCCAACATCGTGCTTTCTGTCTGCGCCGCATGCTAGTAGGTATGTAAGATAGAAAACTGATCCAACTCCGAGATGGGGCAGTGATATCACGAAGCGAAAACCTCGATTAGTCGATTGATTCGCCCGGGCGCTAGGCTCACGGGGTCCCAACAGATGCACTTAGGAAAGGATTTTTGCGTCATATCATGTCGGATACAGGGGTGACGAACGGTAAAGGTGACGGGTGTTCGTGAGGACGCGCACACTATCCCACTCACCTCAGCCCTACGAGGCTTAATTGCCGACGTCCTTCCGCATTTTGACGATGTTGTCTTACTAGAGAGATCAGAACGGACGACGGCTTACCTAGGTCGGTAGGTATAAGCTTAAATCCAACGTGAGACTGTTGACCGTCTGCGATGTTGTTGACGCCGTACAGGTGATACGTGAGCTGGTGAGGTAAATCTCTACTACCCTCGGAGTTTTTAACCAATTCGGGAACAAGACTTGGCATTCTGGTGAAGCTCGTTTATAGAGGCTAACGGGGAAATGGAATAGGTGGAACGTAAGTAAGCTTAGGTGGTCTCGGTATATAGCAGTACCGACCGGGTAGATAATGGTATTATTAAACAAATGGTATCTCGGCGCGTAGGCCATGTAAATAGTGTGAGTAGATAGGCAACGGCAAGTCGAGGCGATCCTCCTCTTCCTCCCGCGATATTAATCATGTGAAAAGGGGAGCTACTATGCAAGTCCATATTCCATCATACACGTCAAAAACTCCTCCATTCCTTATCCGTAAAACTTCGTACATGCTCGCTAGTTTTCGCCCAAGCTTCCGGAAACCCCGCCGCTTTTGGTTTTTTCTAGGTACCTAATGCATCTAAAAATGATGATGTGGGTATGAAGAATGATATATAGATGATAGATGATAGGTGACTGATGATGGATCCTCCATCCAAGGACATAGAAAATGATATTCCGCCGGGGGTATTAGTGATTATATATGTGTAGTGTTGTAAATGTCGTGATAAATGTCATCATACCACCTTCAACGTGCCTGTTCGACCAGGCACTGAATTGTAGGCGGCTTCTCGCTCTTTGTATTCGCGCTCTCTCCTTTCTCGTCCCTTATCGCGTTCGCGTTCGCGCTCTCTACTGCGCGGTGGTGGATTTGATTTCAAGGGCTCTCGGTCTGGTATACGTCCGGGTAATAACGGGACGGGCGGAACGTCCACATTTACTGGTGACCTCGGGGCTGGTGCGCCCTGCGTTTTGCTCCGTGTTCGGGCAAGACTTGGTAGAGGAGCCGTATTTGGAGGCCGACGAAGCGCGCTGCGGGGTGGGACCTCGAGTCGATCATTCCCAGGCTTGCTCGGATCCGAGACGGTGATGAGATCGATTAGATGCGTCATACCCTCGGGGGCTTTGACGCCATGCCCTCCCTTATCCTTCGACCATTGTGGTGGCTCTTGGAAGGAGGATTCTAAGTTGATCAGGGGCTTTGGTCGGTCGCGGCGATTCGAATGTAATAATCCTGTTGGTTGAGACGAGAGGGGGTGCGGATGCGGTTGCTCGTGCGCCGAGGGTTTGCCGCTAAGAGGTAGAGGGGGTCGGGAAGATGATAAAGATTGCCTGCGTGTGAGAGAATGTGTCGAAGTGTGTACAACGCCCGCGGACGTGCTCGGCCGTTGGGAGGAAGAAGAGGTGCTGCTCTTTCTAGCACTCGAGTGCTCAAGGGCCGATGGGAACCACGACGGCGACTCAGGCTTATGTACAGGCGTTTCTGGCTCAGACTTCCCGTTTAGGAGCGAGGGCCCATTCGTGAAGCCATCATCTCTACTTCTTTGCCGCCCTCGATCCTGTCTTTCTGTCTCCGGGTAGGCATGTCTGCGCTCTTCGTATCCTTCGCCAAGCAAACCACTACCCGTGAAACCCTCGTTGCCGGTCGTCTTAATGGTATCTATCAGCTTCAGTTCGCTTTTACTACCCCTTTCCCTCTCAGGTTTCTTCTCAAGTTTCGAGCTGGAATGAAGATGCTGGGCGGGAATTTCTTTGGGCATGGTCGAAACGTCTGGTATAGATGGTAAGAAATCTTGCCCAAATTGAGACAGTCGCTTGTCGAAACGCTTCATGTCCAAGAGCGGCTCGAACTGACCGATCGAGTAAGGTGACTCGTCAACTGATACTTTGAGACGGTGGCCATTCAAAGAGGCCACATTTACAGATTTCTTCGGGGTATGCGAAATTGAGGGTAACGAAATCTGCGGCGGTTTGTCGTCCGTCTTTCGAATCGAAATATTTCTCGATATTGCTGGCGGCGGAGGTAAGCGGTCTACCAAGCACCAACTGCGCCAGCCGTGCACCTTTTCTCTAAACTGGGCTGCGATCTTAGGATCTTCTGTACAGAAATACTGAACATAATTTTCCGTATTCATGAAGACCGTGGTCTTTTGTTGGCTCCTTATTACGAAGCAATATCGCTTCGGAGGTTTGATATGCCTCCTCATCTGGGACTCCGTGGGCGTATAGATATCATAGTCGGATAGGCGACATAAGCTCGTGGTGTCTTTGTCTGTCGAGTTCGCATTTGGCTTCTTGGCACTAAAAATCTGGCCGTTGTCGAGAAGCGTGATCCATCTCTTGTTCCACTTTCCTGGGCGATTTGAGTGGTACATGTACAATTGGAATCCTTGAGGCGGCCCATCACGACTCTGAACCGAGTCGATGTCAAGTTCCCGGTTCTCTTCCTCGGAACCGCATACCATAACTATCAATTGATTTTGAGTATCCCGATCCCAGGAATTCATGACCTCTCGGATGTGCTCATAGCGTCGTAGACGGCGTTCGAGACCCAATACGCCGTAGGTCTCTATGACAACAAAATCTGTCGGGTTCATGTCGTTAGAATTCATCATCTCAGCAGTTTGGTTTATTATGTCGTCTGCTGTCGTTTCTGGCGTAACCTCTAGACCAAGGGTATGTTGCTTGTAGCGTACTGCAACATTCTACAGCTTGAGTCAGCACACGGCGCCGTCCTCGCGCAATAACCTATACCACTTACTCGGTCTCCCGCATTGATCGCGGAGTGTGGCGCATCCGTCTGAGGCACAATGCCTCTGCCGCCAGCCTCTATTCCAGTCGGGATGCTTTTCGTGCGCTCGATGCTGGCAGTTGAAGACGTGGGAGAGAAACCCGGCGACAGGCCGTCCCTATTCCGGCGGCCTTTGGTTAAAGAAACGAACTTCTCGAGAACAGGGCTCCTCGGTTTGTGGGCTTGCGATTGAGTTGAAAGCTTTTGATTATTCGCCAGTTGTAACTCCAGCCGTTGAAGGTCCTTCTTCTTTTGCTCGACGAGCAGTCGGCGATTCTCCGCCTCCAAGCGCGCCATTTCTCGCCTCATCGCATCGTCCTCCTCTTCGCTGTTTACCCTATTCCGCCTCCCATCCCGGCTGGTGAGTCTCCGCCATGCGCTTTCTTCGCTCTTGGCGCTTTTTGCGGTGCTGGGCCGGCTCTGATGGTACGAGTCCGCCATGCTTCGGCGCAGCGTATGCCTTCGCGCGGTGTCGGTATGGCGCAGCTGTTGTCGCGGAGAAGAGTCGGGCAGGGTGGCCGGGGCATCGCCCTCCTTTTGTGCGGTATTGTTGTTCCTTAACTGGCGTGGTATAGTTGGCACAGGGGGCACACTCGGAGGTGCCCTGGGGGGTGGTGGATCGGAATTAATTTTCTGGGTTGCATCGACGTCGACGGTAACGCTACTTGTCCGCCTGCGGTAGCGAGACATGGATCGAGCGATAGCGCTTCCCAATGGGGCGCCTTGCTGCTGGTCGCTGCCCTCTCGCTGACCACGTCGAGAAAGCGTTCTGTTCATTTTGTTTGCTGTCTTGGAATTGCGTTCTCCTCTTAGACTTTGGGTCCGCCAATTGCTTTGATTCTCCGAGGGGAAGTTCAGACGAGAAAAGAAGTTGGGCGGTGACGGGCTAGCCGGCACGGTGACCGTCTCGGACCCTGTCGACATCGTGCCAGGGGTGTCTGTGGAACCAAACCGCTTAGAGATACAGTAGCAATGGCACACGACGAGGGCTGGCTGTGCCACTAACCGACTTCATGGCACGATAGATGAGGATGCTCTGCAAGGTACGCAAGGTGCGCTATGAGCACATCAACAGATCGTATCTGTAATAAGCTTAAACCGCAATGTCCACGCATCTAGAAGACGTCTTCGTAAGCACGATGACGATGCGGGAAAAGCGACGGCGTGGTACTTGGTTTCCGACAGTACGGACAACGGCGAGGCTAGAGACTAGAACAATTTATTCCGTATCCACGTATTTCTCTTACCCCATCATAAGCGAAATAGGTATTGGCAGGTACTGTACCGTTCAAATATTAAGAGAGCTAAAGCGCTGTCATCTCTATTAGCACCTCGTGATCATCCGCCGGTGTACATCATACGGGGGTGATCCTGTCCCTAAAAGGATTCAATCAATCAAAAGATAACTGATCAAATTTGGCAGATTACCGAGGGGATCATCTATTGGTAGGAGAATAATAAGACGACAGGGGAACAACAAGGGATATCTACCGGGTCCCCATCCACATCGGGACTGAACATGTGGAGATGTTGAAATATCGCGAAGAATGTTTCGCTGGGACTCCGACTGGGCTGGCTACTGGCATGAACGAGAAAGAGAATGGCCCCGCGAGGCCCTGCGAGAGGGCAATATGCAGCCTACCAGCCTATATCTTGGCTCACTAAATTCTTATGCAGGGGCATCTAGGCACTGGGGGGTTGAGTTTTTAGGGCACTGGTTAAGTTTTGCTTTTACAGGGATCCCGCATTGCGTCAGTGATCAACATCCACCTGGGGAACTGAGACCCAGCAGCCCAGTAGCCCAGAGCTTCTGTCAGGCACAGACGCTAAAATCTGTAATTTGGTAACGGTGGGCACTGGTTCCACCTACTATCGAGAAGGGTCTCTTCTCCCCTACCTTAGCTACCTTAGGCTCTATAGTAGCAGTCGTGGCAGTCTATAGTGGCAGATAGGGTCTATGCAGCATGCAGGGAGACGGAAATTCAACATGTGGTAGACACGAGACTTATGCAAGGCAGGAGAACTAGGTAGATAAAGAGGTATATATAGCAACAAACATTCCCAAAAGTTTGTCCAATTTCCATTTCCCGTGTTGCAGTCCGACTTCAGGCAGATATGATAGGTCTCAGGGGAAAGAAAATTCTCCATGCGAGATGAGAACATGACAGATCCAAATAACCTAACCGAAAGCTAATAACAAGCGCGAGCAAATTTATTAGTTTGACGGCGAAGCACAGGTGCGGCTGACGAGTCCTGTAATGTCCTATTTTCTCAGCTGAGGGTTGTAGGGGTAGTAACGCCTCGAAGCTACGGGTAGGTACTACCTAGGTAAGTAGATGTTTCCCACTAGGACTTCACGTGAAGGCTTAGCGGGTATTAGTGATGTATCGTTTTCTTCTTCTCAGTCGTTTTCTTCTTCTCAGCCACATAGTATTGCGTGGTCGTTCTTTTCGAGCAATTTTTTGTTAGAAATGGTTGTTTTCATATCAAGGGTCTAGACCCTTATGCCTAGTTAGTTACCAAGGGCTAATGCGGCCGTGTCTGAGTCGTAAGGAGTGAGATGTCTAACTCCCTTACAGAACTTGATGGACCCCTCTCATGAGACTATGAGCCACTGTCTTATATCCTCATTTTCTAAAGGCCTTGACATTCCATCTCCACCAGCCGGTGAAATCTTGTGTAGCCACGTCGATGCCAATATCCTTGAGCGCCTTAGTGCTAAGGTGGCAGTCGTATGGTCTCTGAACCGATGCGTTGGGATCATTGCCCTCGGCATTAGGTTCGATGGAAGCAATTGATAACCCCATGATCTCACCGAAGAGCTGGCAAATCTCGTACTTGGTGAACTTATCCTCCGATGAGAATTGGAGGATCTGAGGCAATTTGGAGCGGTCGTTGGAGCCTAGGTATTTCACAGAAACATCTTCATGGTATTAATAACAGATAGATCGTATAATAAGATGTCGGAAAATGTCTTACCATGACACACTCGTCCCACATCCTCGGTCTATTACAACCTTAGCATCTTAAAGAGACAGAAATGAGGCAAGCAAAAAGAGGTGCATTAAAACATACTGCGAAGTAGTTAGTATGTCATTTGAATCGAGCAATATTCCTGCGCACATACCATTTGTAGGATACCGAAGGGCCCAGTGATCCATCTTGATCTTGGTACCTTCTTGTTGGGCTTTCCACACCGAATCCATGAGCACGTTTACCGCGCTCTCGGCGGGCATCTCAGCGTCTCCATACAACACGGGAACTCGTAAGACCACGCCCAACCCCAGCTTGCCAGCTTTTTTATACTCTTCCAAGACAACATGCTCCCCGTCTAACTTCGTCTGCCCGTATAAGTTGGTCGGCTGGGGCTTCGCATCTGCTTCGTAAGGCGCGTCGCCGGGCTTGCCTGGGAAGACATAGTCGGTGGATATGTATATCAAGAAGATATCACGGGCGGCGCACAGCGAGGCAAGGCTCCGCGTGGCCTCGACATTGATGGCCCGGGTTCCTTCAGGGTCGTTGTCGCATTTGTCAGGGAACCGATTCGCAGCGCCTGACCAACGTCAGTTCCTTATGGTCGAGTATCGATAGGTATAAGTCGGATTCAACTAACAATGGACTACAGCTTGCGGTCTAAAGAGACGAAGCTTTTCATTAGTAAAATTTACTACAATAGAGAGAACTCTATTGGGACTCAAGAGCGGCGTACTTCACATTGTCCAATGCCGACGCTACCTCCTCCGCCTTCACAAGATCGACCTTGAGAACGGATACACCATCAGCTCGAGAGTAGCCCGTCCCTTTAATATTCCAATTGCTTCTTTCGAAGGCTCTCACAACTTGTCTGCCAAGTAGTCCGGTAGCTCCAGTTACTAATGCCGTCTTGTTAGACATATTGTTCAACATAGAATGGGATTGACTTCGGTTTAGTTAACGAAGTTGAAACTGGAGGATATGACGCTGAGCTTGGAGGGGCAGATGATAATAGCGGGGGTGGAGCTGTCCCCTAACCTGCGTCCCCTGTAAAAGTGGAACATCTATATGATCTCCAAGCTTGCGTCTCTCCGGTTTGTCTACCTTGAAACCATTAAATGTCATAAGAGTTGAATAGATAGAAGAGCATGCATACTAGTTGAACCTACGTAGTATGCACTTTCTAAGTTAAATATTAGCCTAGCAATTGCTTAATAGCTAAAAGTCCAGTTTAGAAGCGCTCCTCAGGTCATCCACGTTTAGAATATCTGCCCCTTCTTCCATCAATGTATGCCAGACCTTGTTCCTGAGTCCAACTGGCCATCCCGGTGTATCCCAATACCGAACCTTGAGGCCTTGCTTGTGAGCTCCCTTAATCTGACCACGTATCCGACGAAGCTGGTCGTCAGCAAAACCACTGAAGCCAACTCCTACATTCTCCAGCAGACTTGTGCTGGCGTAGAATGAATTAGTCTCGTCGTATATGGCGGCTTCTTTTGTGGGTGTCGAATTGGGATCGTCGGGGTCCTCCCACATTTTAGCCAGTGGCGCATCGAAGAACGCGTCTCTATATGTCGAGTTTTCCACAACTAGATCAAACGGCGTATTCCCCGTGCCGACAACTGTTACTTGACGGTTGTGGATGGCTCCGTCCTTGACATATGTCAAATAATCCCTTGACCTCAAAGGCTCGAGTTGACTCATGACGTGCGGCCATGTCTCGGCTCCGTCGGTCTTGACATCGACCAAGAGTATAAGGGTCTGTTCGGGGTCATAGTCAAATACGCCACGTCGCGTATCACTGTAGAACTTCGTTTTTGGGTTCGTTTGATTAATCAGCTCCACTATGGGGTTGACATAGAGAGACTGGAAGGTGCGCTCCGGAGTCAACGCAGCGGTATCATGCCCAACGTAAAGTTCAGGGTCATCATCGAAAAGCCAGACATCCGCTTCAACCCCTATGCAGCCCGCACGCAGAGCCGAAAAGAGTGGTACCTTTCGCCAGTAGTCATTGTGTGAATGACATCGAATCGGTACTACGTCTCGGAGGAAATCCGTGGGATAATGAGCCAAACTCTCCGTGTCCGAGCCCGACTCTCCCCAGTTACCAAAGACTCTGTCCGGGTCGTCTTCTATACCCCATAAGCTCTTTGCGATCGAAAGAGCTAAGCTTATAAGCAATGTTGCGGCTCTAGATTTCAGCATTAGTCACATAACTGAGGCGGGATTGTACATCGGGAGCATACAGTATGGTTAAACCCCATATACTCCCGCAAGTGAGATAGCTAGGCCAGTGCCGCCTTTTAGAGACTGGTCGTGGAAGTCTGTCTCTAGGCTCTAGTCCGGTTGCTGCAGTGTATTCATTCTGCTCAGCTCCATCAATGGGCGCATAATCGTGATTATTTTGCCCGTTCCAGAGTCTACCCAGCTTTCCCTCGGATTGTAACATGTTTTCCATGTTTACTATAATCTGGGAGACTTTTCAGTTATACATTAGGTAGTTGGGAAGAGAATACGTTGTAAAGTCAAAGGTGTAGACTCTTGCGGGAGTCCGGGTTGATCATTACAGTTGTTCTTTAATTAACACGGGTCTGACGTCAAAGGATTCGAGGCGATGGAATTGACTCGCCAACTCGATTCAATGAATTGGAGGTTCAAAATGAACGGCCAGCATGGTAGACTTAATATCTCGTGGATGGAAGTGACTAACTTGCCGCTTCCGTATGAAGAAGCGCATTGCATCTATTTTTTGTTTACATCTGTTCAGGTAAGTTTCATAAACGCTTAGGTTATGTCGAAGTCCGGATTTTGCGGAGCAAGAAGCGAGGTAAGCTAGAAGTGGGGGCTCTTATCGATATTGGACCCACTCAAAAATTTTGGATTGCATCGCTAATTGAATCACCTCTCAGAACGAACAACTTTTCAGTCGATTTGCAGTCAAAACCATACAGGTCCATATAGTCACAATGCCTCATAAGCATACGCGCAGAGAACAAGACCCCTCGACGTAGGTGAATCCACATTTTTATTATTATACTAAAATAATTGACATACTTTGGTTTAGATATGATTTACCACCGTCGCAAATCGCCCGGTCGCTGCCCGTGAAGTCGCGATCGCAGAAAAACGAAGAAGTGAAGAAGGCACCTGGTCAGGTCGACAAGAACTTGAAGCGGAAGCGAGATGGCAAACCTAAGGACGATGCACCCCGGGCCTTCAAGAGGTTGATGGCCTTTGCGGGAGGCAGGAAACCACGGTCCGGATTGGACAATGGCGACGGGCCAACTGGAAAGAGCAAGAATAAGAAATCATCCAGTGCATCAAATACTGACGCGGAAATCGATGCAAAACTTAAGCAGCTATCTAAGCAGCTATCTAAACAACCGTCACAGGTTCCGACGATCAAACCTGGTGAGCGCATGTCAGAATTCTCGGCTCGAGTGGATGCTGCGCTTCCTGTCAGCGGGCTGATCAACAAGTCGGTCCGGAACGGAGCCGACCCCTTAGGACTTAAGGTGTGGCGGACCAAGAAGGAGATGAAGATGCACAAGTTGTACGACGACTGGCGAGAAGAGGAGCGCAAGCTCAAGGAGAAGCACGAGGAGGAACTAGAACTCGAAGCAGAGAAAGAGCTGGAGGAGCAAGAGGCGGGCGTCACATGGAAGCTCGACTCGCAGACCAGCGGCCCCGGCAAAAAGAACAAGAAGGGCAAGAGATCCAAGTATCTCGGCGAGGCTGCCGGTGCTGAAGAAGATCCGTGGGAGGCGCTGAAGAAGAAGCGTGGTGAGACGAGAGCAGGCTTGCACGACGTCGTTCAAGCCCCGCCCGAGTTCACCGTCAAACCGCAGAAGATGTTGACTGTGAGAGGTGCAGCGGTTGAGGTTGGGGGCATACCGAAGGCAGCGGGCAGTTTAAGAAGGAGGGAAGAGTTGCAGACTGTCAGGGATGATATCGTTGCGTCCTATCGGAAGATGATGAGCCAGAAACGACCGTCTTTACATAAGTCTTAACGTAAATCAACTTTGATACCCCAAAATGCCAGATACAATATTTTCACAAATCTTGTCCTCATACTTTTCTCTTATTACCGTACCTAGCGAAAGTCATCGTCGCTTTTGCGACTATGTTCGAAGCTCGATATCCCTCTCCTCTACTTGGCCGTTTATCAGTTTACGATCTTGCGTACCCCTTTTCTTTTGACAACATCTCGGCACGGCGAGTACTTTTTTCCCCGTATATTCTACCGGGTCAACGGAAAACAAAAGAACTTCGTTCGCGAATTTCCCTCCATCCGCGTAAATTCCTCCATGATAATCATCTACTTCGATAATATTAATCACAAGCACTTCTGGGCTCAACGTATCTTTTGAAACGAGGTGGTCGAACGTCACCCCGTAATAGTCAATGCGGCTAAAAGAATAGTGGTTAGTTTTCGTAACGAGTGAACAGATAACGTTAACAATTGCCAACTTACTCTTGCGGTATTCCTGACTCTATTACCCAAGCTAAATACTCATCTCGTACCGCTAAAGCAGGATTACCTCCCCCTTGCCCGTATAGTCTCTGGTACGTCAGGTTCGCCAGCTTTAGCCCTCCTGGTTGCGGAAACGGCTTAATAGGATGCCAGGACTCGTTCGGCAAAAGCTTCTGTATGGTCTCTAACGGCCCCTGTATCCGAATCCTAAGTGGTTTATCGAGTGGTGGAGGATGAAAACAATGAGGCGGGTGATGTATGCAGGGAGGGATGTAAAGATCAAGGCCATTATGCACTGCCGATTGCTCGTTTCTCAAGTTAGACATTTGAGCAGGTCCTCATTCTAAATTTTCAATAAAGGATGGGGAATTGGCATTAACACCATGGTTTACGAAAGAGTGGTTAGGATCATGACAGTGGTAAGACTAGCAATATGCGAAAGCCTGCAGGTACTTGGAGAGACATAACACGTGATCATTACAGGTATCGAGGTTGCTTTATATGTACCTCCTACCTAGCTTACGAAGATGCGGGCCAAGAATATTTGATGTGACAATCTCAGAGTGGAAGCATCTTTCAAGTTCATTTCTGAGAAATGGACCACGCCTATTGCGATTCTCGTGACAGGGGCTAGTATGTAGAGCTTGGAACTTCGATTCATTTCAATTAATAATTCCTATGGGTCCTAACGTCCTTGATTTCCCCCTCTCTTTTGAGGTAGGAATCGACGCCTACCTTATGCCCAATTCCTAATTGTTTGCAGTTGCCTATCCAGGCGGCGATCTCGATATTTGACGTCGGTGGCTGCCTTGCAGGACGCCTTAATAACAGGTAGCCAACCTCATATATTATGCGGAGCTCTTCTAACTGCTTCGATTCCTAGGCTCTTGCATATCTTCGTCAATCAAATAGCTCCGAGGCCATTGTTGACCTCTTAGCACGATTAACCGTGTGACAACAAT
The DNA here is from genome assembly GCA_028571165.1 of Hypoxylon perforatum. NCBI lineage: Eukaryota > Fungi > Ascomycota > Sordariomycetes > Xylariales > Hypoxylaceae > Hypoxylon > Hypoxylon perforatum. The sequence goes on along the minus strand of JAOXNQ010000003.1, from coordinate 3,759,858 downwards.
GGGCAAAGATAGGGCCACGGAGCGGCCACGGACAATAATATTCCTACAGGCAAGTGAACACCGGTATGTCGATGTCTACTTAGCTTCATAATAATGCCCTTATAGTGTTGAACATCATAGGAAACCTCGTGATTCAATTCGCATACAAAAGGTAAATATTGACTTTTTCCCCTTGATTTTTATTAATAAGCGATAATACTAATTTTTTATGATAATCAGGGCCAATCCACCCCCGTCTAGGAAGTAATAGAACGAAATGGTTGTGATCATGAAAAAGACGAATATTGAAGCATTGCCACGAAAATAGAAGAGCCGTAGTGGCTTGCATTATGCAAGCACACAGCCCCTTTTCTCAGTAACACACCTACCTAAGCCGGTTTGGAGGAAGCATAGGGACCCCCTGCATATGCAAAACATTACTTCATGTAGCAGCAGCGAGTAGACTTTTCCACGGTATCAGCTACGATTGGATGATCCTTTGTCTGCCTTCTCAAAAATAGCAGCCTTGCTTGGGGCGGCGAATTGCTATGGCAGCACCCGGTTAAAATAATCACTATGGCTGGGGCGAGTCAGGTAATAGAGGAATATGTGACTTGTCTGGTCCCTTATGTGAGTATAAAGAGAGATGGATTTCAAGTCCTATCTATATCGAAGGTAGATAGCTAAGTCTAGTTCTAGTATCGTACCTACGCATTCAAAATTTCGCTCTCAAAGTGCTTCCGCGCTGCCAATAATGGACCAAGATTCGGTATCCAACGTCCGCCTCGGCGTATGGACAAATAAGTCGCGCGGACCAATTTTAGGAGCAACACTGACCGTCACAAAACAAGATGCGAATCTCCTCATTTCCTTTATGGCCTTTTTTATCGGTTACATTGGCACCCGTTTCTGGCGCATTGTTTGTATTATCCTCCATTGGTCGCACTCGAAGTCCGGGCCAATGGACGCCATCTATCATCAACGCCAAGTTATACTGCGGAATGCTGCGTCTGCTGAGTCCGCTCTTGCGTCGCTTATAAGGGTCTCAGGGGCATGGCGCCACGCTAAAACAAAAAGCTCTTTCCGAATTCTTCCTGAATTTGCCTTGGCCATATGTTGCTTATGCGCATTTGTCGTTGCCGGTGGTTTCTCCGGCCGCATTCTTACTGCTATCGGAGATGAGGTCTTGCTAGATGGAACTAATTGCTCTGTCCTCAAATTCACCCGCCCTGGGAGAGATTTCTACCTGGCGTGGGTGATTGGGACAATCTCGACCGCTATTAATTATGCCCTCAACTGTTATTCTTCTATTATCGCGAGCAGCTCGCTAGCTTGCAATACGTACGTTGTGAAACAGCTTCCAACAGCCGTAACAAACGCTACGGCCCCATGTCCCTTTGAGGAGAATATTTGCCGTAGCAATACGTCAAATATACTCTTAGATACTGGTTTCCTTGATAGCAACGACCATTTTGGTCTGAACTTCGATACAGGAAATCGAATCCTTTTTAGAAAAGTTTTCCACTGCGCACCACTCATTACCGAGGGACACGATACTTCATTCAAAAGATCCGGGTTCAACTATACTCATTATGATTACGGCAATCAAATTGCTCTTAATCTCAACTATACCCTCACGGAATTGAATTACACGTTCGAAGTTCAAGATCGGGAAAGTCAATACAGAGAAGACTACGATAAATTAGGTAACTTTATAGGTGGGAACTTTCTTGTCGAGTAAGTTCAATGATTTCCAGCTCCATCAATGTTTTTCTGATCTCACCAAGCGTAGCTCTATGTATTCAGAGGTTATAAATAGGACGATTTCCCCTGGGATAGGGCTCATACCTGTTCCAGGCCTGCGTCGCGCAGACGCAGACATGAGCGTTATCTTTCTATCAGGCAATGGCGTTGTTTTTAACGAGCCTACCCACGATGACTGGTATCGGGGAAATGTGCCATGCCAAAAGCTCATCGACACCGACAACAAACGAATCATCCAATACTGCCCGGAGGATGCGGCTTCACCGATAGCTTGTCTTGAACAGTTCCAGGTTTGTAACGGCAAAGAATCAAGATGTGGTCCATTGGCGAGTTTCCATGATGCCTGGCGAGAAGCCGCTGAAGCATTTGGCGTGACACAAAGTGAAATGATGGAATCCCGAGACGGAGTCTTTGTCAATGAAGCAGCTAGTCGCCTTGCTTGGTTCTTGTTAATACTTGATTCGTATCCCACTCGACTGACCGAACTAATCAATTTTGCAGGCTCTGAAAGCCTATCCTCTCGACATTATCTATCAAACGGGGTACAGCGACGGCTGCCGAAGAACCAGTGGCAACTTGATGTGATCCATTGGTGGTCTACAACACTCGCTTTGACACAGGCGGCATTCGTCGAAGCAGCGGGGGGCATTATAGATCCAAATCTTGTTCCCTACCGTGTGTTCCCCAAAAATGAGGTACAACGAGAAATGTGCAGAAACCAGGTAATTTACATTTGCCGTTCTCTATCACAGGTACCCTAACTAACTCATTCGTCGATAGAAAATCACAAGTTCAGACCATGACTCCTTTAGCTTGTTTGGAATTTTGTTTACCTTTGTTACTGGCTTTATAATAATCATCACTTCTTACGCACTGGAACCTTTCCTCCAGTACCTCCATCAGCATTACCGATACAAGCAATACAGCCACCTAGAGTGGGCATCCAATGGTACACTTCAGCTACAGCGACTCGCCCATGAAGGATCAGGCTCGCAGGATTGGACTAGGTGTGACGAAGAGGTCCCCATAACCGATCCAGGGAGTCATCTAGCTTGTTTGGATATCAGTGACTTAGGCCACCCCCGGCTTTGTTACCCCAAACCCCCAAATGGGACCGACAGTGGATCCGAGCAGGGTGGCAGACTTTCTTCCGACACTATTGACATTGACGACGAAATATCGAATATAACTGATAACCAACATCAAGATCTCACTACCCCAAATGTCATTGAGAACAATGATTATGATGGAGAGCTTAATGAATCGGAACACGAAGAGATTGAATTATGGGGTCCATTGCGGATACACGGAAGCCCATAATTAGGTATGTACCTTTTGGGTAGTTTAAGCCCAGTCCTTTTGGTATCCGTCTTCTTATATCTTGAGTTGTCTTTTAGTCTCGCTCTTTTATATATAGTGCCTTATTACTGATACCAACCCTAATTAACCGCGTTTTCTATCAAATGACATTGGGGTAGTTTCATGAAACTTGAAATCTCCTGAACCCGCAGACTAACCTAGAGGTAGTAGTTATAGCCTTAATAGAAAAGCAATGTGAATGCTAGTAGAATGTGGGTGTGGTGAATAATCTTTCACAGCTACCTAGTTTTTTTAGCTCCTTGCTTCATAGCATTGTTGTTTCTACCCCTTCCTTAGTGAAAAGGGGAACCCCCCTATTACTAGCGCACGGGCCACGAAATACCCCTGAGAATCAACTTGTTAGGGGCCACTGTATTTCTCGACCAATCATGAGATTGTAGTCAAAGTCGAAAAAAAAAGATCTTGAATATAAGGAATATTTCTTGCTTTTTTTTGTTGGGCATTCATTAGGGTGGTTGATAGTGAACTTGATTTCTCTTACTTGAATAGGCGGTTCTTAAAGCCAGCAACTATTCCACTATATGAATACCTTAGGTATGCTTGCACCTCGCGATTGGTAGGATCTATACTTTTGCAGGCAATCAGAAGACCGGCTGGTACGTGTGTATAACACTGGAGACTGAGAAGCAAGTGGTTCATTTTATTATCTGTTGGTGATTTCAGAACGGACAACGAGCCACTACTGGAACGGGCGTTATTGACAGAAGAGAGGAAATGGAAAACGGCGTTATCTCGTAATGTGGACCTCCCTAAGCTCCTCTACCCGAGTCTTATCTACCTAGTTTATGCTTCAGTCATAATAGAGTCTTGATGGTCTGTTTCATAGGGCTGCTGCTAAATTCCCCAAGTCTTTAATGCAGCATGCCCTCGAAATCACCCCGCCTTGCATCTGGTTGGAATTAAAGAAGCGTTCGTACCTACTCAACAGTATACGTATGAAAGACCAAAGAAATAGCTAGTTTCGGCTACTGTATCTGAGTCAGAATTAGCTCCAGTGGTAAGTTCTATAAGCAGGAGACAAAGCTTCATTTATGGAGAACACAAGTTTGGAGAGAGACATAGCGAGTCAAACGCTACTATTAACTAGGTAGTTTATTCTAGTAGTTGACACTCGCGATAGCAACTGGATTTTAAATAAATTTTCATCTTTTATTTTAAGTCTGATGAAACGAGCTCATTGTATGCGTGTACAAGTGCCGTAAACATGAAGACTATAATCGTGATAAAGCTCTGCTCTAAAGAGTGTATCTGGTATCATATCTCGTATCCTACAAAATGACCAGCATTTAACCCTTCCAATTCCTGTTTGTCCAAGATCCCATTTTCGCCAATAATTCAAGTCCCGCGTATCCTAGGTACAGCGTGGACTAGCCTCCCACGACTGCATTGAGTGAGGCGATTGTTAGGCCGTGACCGGATATACACTGTAAGCAACCCAGGGGCCCTTCTCGGATGTCTGGTTGTTGCAAACGATGGGGGCCAATGCGGCGTTTGTAGTTGAGTCGATAACAAGCCCTTCATCGGAACAATCGGCTTTCATGTGTGCACGGACTAGAGCAATAATGATTAGCTACGATAACAGTACAACCCCGGGCAGGAAATACTCACATTGCCATCCAGGGCCCATATGGATGTAGAGGGAAGCGAACGACTCAGCATAGACGTTGCACGAGCTTGTCATAGAGTGGGTGAAAGTTCCGACGCCTTGGTTGTCGACATCGCAGCCGAATTGGGTGTATGTTCTGAGATCGCCAACATAAGCATCAGCTGCGGAAGCCGTCACCTCCTTGGGAATAACAGCGGCCGAGCCAATAGTGGCTAGAGAAGCGGTGGTAGCGAGGAGAGATGTGAAGTACATTTTGGTAATATTCTCAGGTCTCGGGTGCGGCTTGTGTTTGCAACTTGTGTTTGCGATTTGTCTTTGCGACTTGTCGACTGGTTGAACTTAAAGTGAATCGTAAAGGGGAGAATACGAGAACAATTGTAGTCTTATAAAGAATGAAGAAAGTGATTGTGTCTGACAACGAAGATCAAAAGGTCCAGAAGCCGGCCGGGCTCGACGCTTAAATACTTGGGCTCTTTGCCATGTCAGATCAAACTTCGAGCGGAGGCGTGCTCCGGAGTTGAGGCTACGGCAGCCTCAACGCAGATCAGACCCGGCAAGGCGAAGCTAAGCTAGTCACGACGACACTATTTCGATTACTATATCGACTAGCATAACAACCTTATCTCGGTAGAAGGGGAGGATGTTCGATTGGCGAGGATAGCGACGAGGGATCACGGCAGCTACACCAACGCACGTGCTCATTGTGCCGTCATGCTGGGGTAGATGCTACGGATAATTGTAGCCAGGAGCCACAAATCTAAGATTCGCCCCGTCAGGTTGCCGGCGGCGCGGGTACAAGATAAAGCTTGACAACCTTGACATGACTGGAAGACTGCTTGCACTAGCCGACAATTCGGGGGTACAAGGTTGGAACCATCCGGTCCCATGTGGGATTACATCGCCATGAATACTGCCATGTGTATGGAATAGGGCTGGAGGAATGCTGTTCCTCCCATGTGATCCCTTGTGAGAGCCGTCTCGTACTAATTAGTGACGAACTGCGATCTGGAATCGGCTTACTCGCGTCTACGGCGGGTGCAAGTCGAGCAGGACACGTTCCATTGTCGCGGAGCTTAGAGTTTTGACTCAAACAGCTAACGACTACCCGCACTAGATCTTAGATATTGGGAAGAGCTGTGAGGCGGACAATCGAGATACAATCTAGAGATTCAGCAAGTATCCAGGAACATGAGATCTTTTAGGAAGGGCTGAATCTATGTGGGACACGTGGTGGTGAGAATCAATGTGCGGGTGGAATGCGGATTGACCCCTAGTTCGGGTCATGTACAGGATAGATGATGAATCAAGCTTTGCCGAGGTGTTTTCGGCCATCTCTAGTTCTTTTTACATGGATTGATTCCAAGTTTGATAGACATTAGATTTGTTATATTGTTGTATAAGATGCAGGCCATTGCAGTTGTTTATTTGATAAGAAAGATTCGAATGTTTGGTAAAGAGCCAAAATTTTTAGTTTAGTAGCGCACCTACCTTGCTATCTGTCAAGTGGTAGGTGCGTTTTAATAGGCGCGTCAGGTAAGGCCAGAGCGCGTCCCTCACAGCTACCTCTAGCAGCAATAAGGGGTGCTTTAACTGATGATGCACTCACTGACTGGAATATGAGTGATCAGAAAATAGCAGCCCGTTGATTGATTGATGTGTCATGTGTTAATCAAATCCAAATCACCAACATTTCCTAAAATCCTACGCCTAACTTCTCGTATTTTATTAAGTTGGTGTCCTTCGACTAAGCAGCAGCACCTCGAGGAATAAGAGGTAGGAAGCATGCAGCCCCTTACAACAAAATACCTACATACAGCACACAACATGGTAGGGCTTGCCAATTCCTACTGGGCCTCAGAGCCAAGCGGCAACGACCAAAATCCGCACCAAAGAAGCAGCGACAGAGCCCATCGCCGCCGGCGTTCTGCACGCTCACTATCGCCGCCAATCCGAGCAGCTTCCAATGGCAATGGCAACTTTGACGGCCATGCGCATTCCCCATCTACATCTCAGTTGGGACATTGGCGACAACACCGAGACCGAAGTGAGCCAGTAACAATCTCATCCTCCTCAAGCCAGCCAAAACCTCAAGAATCCTTGACTATTTCCCAAGATAGGCCCTCGCCTCAATTATTACAACATGAAATGTCGAGATTCACGAAGATTATGGCTCGTCTACGTTGGAAGATGACGTACCTTAATGAGGGCTATGTCAGGGCGACGGGGACCTTCGGAAAGTCAAAGTCCGACATAGAAGCATCGGAAATCCAGTTCAAGCTGGATTTTCATGAGTTCTATATGCTCCTCGAACGAGCTCTCCTCCGCCTCATGGCCATATTCCAAATCACGGTCGACGGAACAGCTTCGTTGTTCAGGGTCCCAGAGAATTTAACGGGACTCGCCGCCAGTAGACATTCCGGTCGACAGCAGCACCGCTTCCACGCGAACGTCTTGGCAGCGCTAATGGATAGTCGAAATCCGCTTAGTAGTATATTCCGAGCCCCTAAGGTTCGCGAGCAGCTTGCGAAAGCTAAAGACCTTCGCAATCGTTGGAAGAATATCGACGAAGTCCAGTCTGAACCGGTCGCGCCGCCTCCGCTAGCGTCGTACAACCTAGATCACATGGTAGCCACCATTCTCTCTGCCATTGATCAAGCACATAACCTTGCTGCCAATTATATACGTGAGCACGGAGGTGGAGGCGAGCCAGTCAGCGATACAGGTAGTTGGGACTTTATGGTAGATGCAATGGACTGGGAGAAAGTCTAAATCGATAATACCGAGCGAGTCAGAGAGCGGTAAGATGTCACTAAGGTGATTAGTTGTCGGATGGAACACGATGGGTGGATTGCATTTTGTGCTTCATAAGCATTGTCCGGCGTTTAAGACGGCTTAGAGAAGGATTGATACCCGAATGTCCAGGATGAACTATCCTCAGATTCACACGGCTCTGTTTCCTGTAGATAACTGATACGCCATTATGTAGTCTTTAATGTACTTCTCACAATGTCATGGCATCTGGTTCTCCTTTTGCTGACTGCTCTTGGGGATGGCTATCAAATGAGTGGTCAGACAAACGAAACGTGATAGAAAAGGTCGAATTAGAAGCCTAGATAGGGCATTGACTTCCAATAGCTGCGCAATGCGAGTAGTAAAGCCAATCAGACACAGCGATAAGACCCCCGGAACCGCCAAGACAGCCTCACCTGAGTCACCCCTCAACTCACGTCAGAGGCCGCTAGCAGGTGCTATAGCTATCTCCCATAAGCTCTGTCGGAAGCTCCGTAACCTTCAACTAATCCAACTCAACCTTAATTCCAACCACTTATCCTATTGTTGATGGTCTACTCATACCATCATTTTCAGTCTGTTTTCTCCTGTCTCTCCCTCCCTTCGAACGATCTCAACCTAATACCTATAGCGCTCTAATAGAAAGAATGGCGCCTCCGACTTCTTTGCGTTCTGCGTTCGCGTATGCGAGCAACTTCATCTCCCAAATACCGCTAGGCATCTCCAACCTACCGAATCCGCTATCGGGTCTCAGCCCGCAAGCGCCTTTCAATACCGATAATTCTGTTACGCCGTACGATCCCCTGTCCGGCGCGCCGTCCTGTCCCCTGGATGGACCTACGAGCTGCAACAACAACACCGCCGGCGATTCATGCTGTTTCATCTATCCCGGCGGCCGTTTGCTGCTCACCCAGTTCTGGGACGAGAAGGTTCACGTGGGTGGTAGCGAAGAGGACTGGACTTTGCATGGCCTATGGTTAGTTCATGGAATACATACAACACATGACTCTAGGTTTGCGATCGGCTAACCGCTAATCCATCTATCCAGGCCCGACCTCTGCGATGGATCTTACGACCAATACTGCGGCATGGCGCCCCACTTCGAGAACATCACCGACGTGCTGAAGCATTACGACCAAGGAGAATTGCTAGAGGATATGAATCGATACTGGATTGCCAATTAGTACGTTTTCCCTAGTTCTACTTGCCTGGGGGTTTCGGAGTGGCCGGTCTACTGTATCAAGAAAGAATGCTAACTGAACGTCGCAGCGGTTCGAACAACCACCTATGGGCGCACGAATACAACAAGCATGCCACATGCATCAACACGCTGTCGCCGAGCTGCTACGGCGAGGGGTACACGGCGGGCCTCGAGGTAGTCGACTACTTCGTGCGCGCCTTCGGCCTATTCAAGATGCTCGACACGTACTGGGCGCTGATGAACGCCGGCATCGAGCCCGACTACAAGAAGACGTACTCGCTCGCCGCGATTCAGTCCGCGCTCGAGGACTTCAGCGGCAGCCGCGTCATCCTCAAGTGCACCGGCCGCCACCGCAATGTCCTGCACGAGGCCTGGTACGTGTACTTCGTCAAGGGCAGCCTGCAGAGCGGCGAGTTTGTGCCCGCGCGGGACAGCTTCAAGGGCGACCAGGGCAACTGCGCGCCGGAGGTGCGGTATTTGCCTAAGCGCCATAAGTGAGAAGATGACAACTACCTAGTAGAAATTGCTTGAATAGGGATACGGCATAGTATTTATTGTTTGGCGTTCGGGGTATTAGGCACGTAATAGAGACTTGATCTTTCGGCATTTACCGGGATACATCTCTAGAGCACTGGGCTTGCATTGATCTCGCTGGAATTTTATGGAGGCGGTGCGGTTATTGTTGAGAGCGTTGTAGGGTTTTGCATCAAGGATGATGGTGGACTAATGTTGGATGCGAAGACCTACCAGATAATCGATGAGGTATATTGTCCAATTCTACCATAAAGCGGGATGTTGAATATTATTTTCCTTACTGTTAATCAGTACGAAGCTACGAATAACTTAGTGCATTTCGTCCGGATGAGTTTCCGACTACAAACCTACTACTACTTACACGATTCGAGTTTCCACGAGACAACGTGTTACACTTGACGTAGACACCACTCCGCCAAATCGCTTAGGTCCGGAGAGGCACCTAGACATGACTCACATTTTAGTACGGGAGACTTGCTTCCAATTGATCTCTACCATGAATCAACTTTTACCTACATACCTAAGGTACCTCGATAACTCACGTTATAGAGCGCTTTACACCCGTTCAAGGCAACACAAGCATCAACAGAATGCATGAGCTCGTCCAGGCTACTGGTCTCGCCCAATATAGGGCCAAGTTGGTTCGGTCCAGAGATTACTAACTTTACGCTATCCTCAACAGTATGGTTAAGTGTATTCCTGGACTCTGGGGTTCGATTCTCTAGGTGGCCAAGTTTTTTTTTTTTTTTTTTTAATGCACCTCCCATTCTATCGCTGAATGCAAACAAGCAGGCTGCAAGAATACCAATATCGATACCATAGCCGATCAAGCAGTGGCCTAGACACACGACGGTCAACCGCACTGCCCACATCATCACCAATACTCGCTAGACCCGATAGAAACTTTGCAGGTAGAAGAAAACGTGTAGTAGGTAATACTTGGGCATTGCAATATAGCACATGGCACGACGTTAAGCAAACAGTACGAGATGATTCAACAGCCCATCGCCATGTTCAATCCTCAATAACCATATTAACTACCTAGGATATTTTCGGTGTGTGACAAGGGGCTTATGAATAAGTACTATCGTACAGCTAGCGAGTACGACGATGCTCACATACCTTTGATAGGTATACAAGTACGGGATGATTATGACAACGACCCGTCAAGTCCAGGCCGCTCAGCTGTCACAATATCAAGGCATGGTTTCGCCGTGCGGAGAGAGGCTTGTGTACGTGTACCGCCGGGCTACCAGGTTGACTATGAGCTCGAACCTGCCGCAAGTCTTTTCGCTACTACGGTCTAGGCTCGTCTTACTGCCCACGACACTCGTCTTAGGGGTCTCACCATGATGAGGTTGGTCATGTACCCAAGATAATACCTAATGTTTGCGAGTGGATCTTCCGTGTATCGAGCTCTAACGGCGACTTACGTCAACCGAGTTACATTTCTTTCGTACACCCATCAATTCCGCCTCACTGTTCTGCCTGTGCAACATTTTGTAGCCTAGTAATAACTAGGCAGGTACGCCTGTATTCCGAAGTGATGTGCAAACTTCCATTGTATCACGGGTACCAACCTACTTCGGTGCCATCAAATTCAGTCCACTAGCAAACTTCAGATATATAAATCATAGCTCATGTCTTTCAACGAAGCTATTAGGTGGTGGTACAGGGAGACGTCTAGGTCTCATCAAGTCGTTTGTAAGTGCCTTGAGTTAACTCAACACAACATTAGCTGGGCTTCAGAGATATCTTGCTCTTATCCCTGCCCGGGCAATATACAATGTCGAACAATGACGAGAAGTCGACCAAAGACACTCCTGCTCAGGAACATGTTGTTCATACGGATAATTCACCTGGGAGCATGTCGTCCCGCGAATCAAAGCAGCTCGATACGGTTGAGCAGACCGAGGACGATAGCCTAGTTGGTTCAACAATAGGAGGACCACCGCCCGACAAGTGCAACCGTATACCCTTCGTGTGGCAACTATGGATTATAGAGTTCAGCTGTATACTCATAAGTATAGGGTCGCTTTTCGGTATGTGCGTGAGAATATACCCCTGAATACCAAGCCCTCAATAACCAATAACCCGTCTGTACCTAGCGATCATTGGAGTCCTACGAGCATATGACCAAAGCTCGCTGCCTCTGTTGCCATTTCGAATCACTCTCAACTCATATCTCGCCTTCCTCACCACATTAGCCAAGGCTGCCTTGATGCCACCTGTAGCTGAAGCATTAAGCCAAATCAAATGGAATTGGTTCCACATAGATCGACCACTTAAAGATATCCAGATATTAGATGCAGCCAGTCGTGGCACTTTTGGATCATTACTAGTGCTTGCCAGAATGGATTATGGGTATGCTATCCCTTCGTAAACTCCAACAAAACAATAAGCTGATAAACGTGAACAGGGTGGCAGCTCAACTCGGTGCTCTTGTTATCGCCCTTGGCCTGTTTACATCGCCAATTACACAGCAGCTCATAGAATATCCAACTCGCATAGTCCCATCGCCTCTTGAGCAGACATCTGTTTCAACTATCCAACAACTTCAAATTCCCGGTAGCATGATTGCTTTGCCTTATTCTGCTATGGAATTGGCTATCACGGCTGGCTTGATCTCATCGACTCCGGTAGAACCTATCATCCCCGATTGTCCTACTTCAAATTGTACATTTCCACTATTCGATTCCCTCGGCTTTTGTGTCAGGACTGCAAACATCACCGACCTATTGAACGTCAACATCACATACTCTTACGATACAGACCCAAACGATTTGAGCGTGTCCTCGAACTCAAGCTACCAAGAAGCCTTCGTTTATAATCTTACACTACCTGGCACGAAGGATTGTTATATGGTCACGCAGTCTCCGTATGCCTTTCAAGCCTGCATCCAGGGGTCAGGTAGATCGCTTGCATTCACGAACGAGTCGGCATCCACATCCCTATTTTCTATTTTTTATCTATTTCAGGCACCCTTCAACCGCTTTGGTGGTGCAATGCAATGGAATGAACTGTCTTATCATTTTGCTGTTGAGGTTCTAGTACAGCTCTGTGTGCAAACCTTCAACGTGTCCGTGACCAAAGGAGTTACAGCAAGTAATATTCTATCCACGAAATCTGAAGCGGTACCGAAACCATATCAACATACGCGGCCAGTGAGTATGGATTGCTCTATCTATAATTATCACAAGCGGCCTCACTGTGACTGGAACTTTGGCGAAAACAACTCATGTTCGTTATTCTTGGCGAATCCGCAAAAGCCAGATTCGGAGTTGGACCAGGACTTGTACGGGACCACCTACGACTTTCTACTCAATCTCGCCCAGATTATGGTAGCAACTATTGCTGGATCTTTTGCCTGGCGGCCTCCTAACGAATTTGATGCCATAGGCTCCCAATCATACGTGAACCCTCTCCAGACGCTAATGCTTGGAGGAGATCCTGTGCAGAAAAAGCAGATACTTGAGACTGTAGAATCTATGCACAACAATATGGCCACATCATTAACAAACCAGTAAGTTTTATCTTGTTTAGTTACGTTGTTTCTTTTGTTCAATCTAACCATCGCAGAATTCGGACGCTGGAATCGATGAACGGTACCCAGAACTCCTTTTTAGTAAACGGCACGGCCTGGGAGCCCGAAACATACGTTAGCATCCGCTGGCCCTGGATCACATTCATCGTCGCGCAAGTCGTCTTCGGGACTGCGTGTTTCGTCTTCACCGTGTGGCAAAGCCACCGGCTGGGGATTCCGATTCTCAAAAGTTCGGCATTGGCCATGCTTTTTGCATTAGGCGAAGAATCTAGAACCCCTAATGGGATCGAAAGCATCGAAAGAGTTAAAGAGACAACATCCAAGATCCGGGTCCGGTTGCGGGACGGAGAGCTGGTGCGGACGGACATAGAGGAGGAATAATAGTATAGGTAACTCAGCTTCAACAATCGTTTTGAAAAATATTTTCATAGATAAAGGTGCCTGAGAATATGTACCTCCCTAAGGGATAGTTGTCAATGCATGATACACAGAGTACCTAGATTAGAGTATTATGAACTACAGGTCCCATTGGATTAAAATCCTAACCTCTTCTGCCGAGTTACTGCATGTAAGCTCATGTCCCAGCTATTCCGAAAGGCCCATCCCGCATTTCATCCTATAAACTTGTTTTATAATTCAACGTGGTCTAAGAAATGTTGACGACAATAGGCATTAAGTAGGTTATACTTCATAAAACATGGTATAGCGGCGTTTCCGGTCGCTAGTCTGCACTATCATTCTTCAAAGCCGGGAGTATCGGAGGCGCGCGTCACGTAGTGGAAATTACCTCACCGGTGTAAACAATGTCGCTCACCATCTGCCTTTAGGCCAACCTTTCAATCTCACCGACACAAAGCAGTCATCGCAATCCCCGGTACCTGGTTCCAACTCTATCCGCGAAGCCGCGGGTTGGAGCAGAGCCTCCTTTTTCTTCCCGCGGCTATCCGGCCGTAAGTTCAATCAACGGAGCCGCCGACCTACGTCATCCCCCGCATCCGCGAGCACGTCGACTGAAGCTTTCGCTCCTCTTATGTAGGTACGGGTGGCCTGGGGTCACCTGCCTATTGAGTAGAGCAAGGAAAATCAAGATCGTCGATGGGAGGGAGGTATTCGTATGCAAGCCACCCGCTTCGCACGTTCAGGGCCGTCGGCTATTTGGGCAGGCGCCTGCCTATCCAGGCAAGGATATGATCAGTTGATAGCCCAGCTTGAGCATGTCACACATCTCGCTAGCGGGAGTCAACGTGGTCGTTACGATGTGTGTGTCTTGGTAAGTAGTAATACTTTTCAACTTGTCTCAATTGCCATTGGTGAAAGTCGATAGGTTTCCCGCAGTTGTGAATTCGGCGTGTACTTGTCTCTGAATATCTTTGGAAGGCGTAGTTGACATAGAGCTATGAATGTGCTGTGTTGTATCTGATAGATTGGGGTTAGAGGATTATCCTAACTACGCTTGTACGATTCTAAGAAGCTGTGTTATGACTCATGAAGCAAGTGATGTGACGAAGTTCCGGATAAGTATAGGAGGTAGATAGAGTTGTTTGCAATTATTGCTTGGCTTGCAGGTGTCGATAATCTTACGATGTTTACTATTCACTATAGCAGAGGGAGTCAATATAATCCGATGGAAGGTGAGGGGGTAGAGGGGTTGAAGCGGTGAAGAGTTGCGTTGCAGGGTCAATTATGATAGCGATACCCGGAAAAATGATCGATTAGGTTGGCTGGCCAAGATGCACGATAACTTCCGTTAGTTGTAACGACATGCCTAGTCGAATGTTCTCTCAGCCACCGAAGCGGACTAGAGAGACAAGAGGCTAGCATGTCTTACTTTTAGGTGAGTCTAAGTAACCTGCAGTACAGCATCAGGAATTGAGACGCTGTGCGTTTGTGCGCATTGGACGGCGGCACGGAGATGAGGCGCCTCTTTTCGGTAGGGAGCCAATTTTTTCGGTAGAGGCCCTCGCACACCCGCTCAAGTGCCGACAGGGCCCCCTTGGGTCCGTCGAATAGGCATGAGCATTCGCTGCTAGCCTCCCACGACATGATGGTGGTGTGGGGGCCTTCTGCCCGTGATATATCTTATTGATCGATTGTTTGCTGGTGAAACATTGTTTGATCTGGGCCGTGGCCAGATTGGTAAAGACCCCATTCCGTCATCGTCTCCCGCATTTGACAATCGGCCAGTTACGATGCTTTTCTGGTAAGAAATCGCGTGCTTTTGATGTCAGCATGAGAAGGGGTCGCCAGCAACGATAATAGGGATACGTTGATGTTCTAGATTTAGAGATTTGGCTTCTTGTCTGAAACGAAGACTTTCGCCCCCAAAGCTACGCTAGTACGAGAATCAGGAGAATGCGCCGTATCTTTCAGATTGCCCATGTACTTAGCAGCCTACTCATACTAGGCAATAATACGAGTATTATTACTTAGGTAAGAGCTCAAAGTAGGCTAGCTAGTGGTGTCCGAAAAGCAATGATCGACGACGCAAGTCCAAATTTGCTGTTCACTCACTGGCTGCAGAGATGCTGCATGACTTTTGCTGACTCCGCCGAGCTCCACACACAGTGCTGTTGCTGGCCCTGAAGTCGGCTCCTAGAACCTCTTGGTCCCTCACTCTAGCCAGTAACAGGAGAGTGTTCCCGCGTTACCTGGCGGAGAAGGATGGGTGTGCAGTACAAGGCATATTAACCTTGTCAGGTTGCATCGATGATCGTCGAGGCATTAAGGGACTGCCCCGCGTTCAGACTGTTTGGTAACTTATTGCGATACTGTCGACTGTCAAGCGAGTTCGCTGTTCTGTCTAGTCTTTTTTAACATCGTGGGAGTTATCAGAAGACTTCCAACATATTTGATAGTAAGTTGGGAAATATGGAATACGTGCATAGGCGTTATAAACAACTCAAGTTGTTTGTTACGCCACGAATTGAAGTTAGATAAGGTGGACGGAAGTCTGAACAAGCTCAGAGCACATGAAGCAAGCAAGCAACATTCTACATAGAGTCATGTAGAGCCCTGTCGGTGTAGTCATGCACGTTGCAACAATGCTGCGTTATCACAGTACATCAAATGATGGGGGACCTTGTTCATCAACGTACATGTGTGGAAAAGCGCTGCCGTGTGCACCATTTCGTTGGTGGATGTCATGGCGCAAATCTCCGTTGCGATGCTATACTGTACGGGCCGGCTTGTCAAACTAGGCTGCCCGTTGGTTCGCTCATCGGGTTCTAGATGTCGATAATGGCGGCACTCGCAAATATTTTTTACTTGCCCGTCCCCATATTGTGGAGAGTCCGTTGAAGATTTTAAGAGAGCTAAGAGAGAATTCGGTAAGGGGCAAGAGGCAAATGTGAGAAAAGAGAACCGAGTAAATAGAAGCCCTACAAGGATATTCGCTGAATATTCCTCTTGCCATGTGATTTTAGAAGAAGCCTGCTCATTAGTTAGAGACATGAGTGATCTTCAACCTTCAGGTAATTACCGAGTCAGTCTTGACAGATACATGTAAACGCCAGATGGCAACTAGTTATCAATAGCAAACCCGTTAATGCTTCGTATAGCATGTTGGTGATAATTGAGGTATTTTAAATCTGTAGTGACGCGGTCTTACACCTCTATAATAGCATTTTGATAGGATTGAGACTGAAAACAATCCTATCACCAAACAAATGTGTAGCAAAATCATAAATGATAGGTATGCGATCCGCAAAGCTTGACAAACCCTTCGTGCCAGCATGCCAGGCTGCTAGGCTGTGCATTCGATGTCTATGCCAAGCTGTATGGAGAAAGCCGCCAAGTTCCAAGAGATCTTTAATCGACCGATTTCCAGTTTGTAACGGCTATCTTTGTTACAACCGAGCCGAGCTGACGAGTGCTGGCTTGGTACGCAGGAGCGGCGCGCGTTAGTTAGGAGGTAAGCCATAACTTCAGCTGGCCGCAATGCTGACATTATCACGAATTTAACCGCCGTTAGGAGCTCTGATATGCGCGTTTGGAGTACACATGCACACGCACGGCGTATGGAACACGCGGATACCCGACGCCGATATCTGGGCGATGCACGTTTGGGGGAAGATCTCGTAACTTGTGAGATTGACGAGGGTTGCAAGGCCCTGCGAGGGGTCTGCGAGGGAAGTCCGAAAAGGTGACATGCGACATGGACATTGAACCATGAACCATCGGAATTCCAATAGCTAATCAGACGGCACTGTTAACGTCAAAGCGTTCAGACGGGGTTACCCTCCAGGCTTTTATTAGCAACTTGACATGTCTCTCAGCCACTGAAAATCGCTATAGACACATCAATCATCGGGCTGGATCTGAATGGTTGAGCATTGAGCAAACAGACCGCGGCCCCGGCTGTCCGAAAATAGTACAGTTAGGTACATACCTGTAATGCGCCGTAGACGCTCCTAACGCTGTAAACAAGCAGCCGGCTGTCCCTGTAGTTGATAGGCTACAGGCTTCACAGGCTACCGTGCCTACCGGCAGCCTACATCAGATTAAACACCCTAGAGGAGAGCCCTGTAATATATCAACTTTGCTAGCCCCGTGCAGGTGATGCGGCCATTGAATTTGTACTGTGGGGGCGCTTCCTGCGGGCTTGCGTACTGTGCCTAGTACTTGGGTTGTAGCGACATTTCTACTCGCATTGCAGGCATAGGAGATCCCTGCTGTTTGTACCTAGTACCCAGCTAGCCCGTCAATCCACTTTTGTCCTCCGCGCTTCTTCTTCGTTGTATCCTGGACGCTTTCAGTTCTCAGTCTAGTTCACTCTTCAATCTGGAGTGGTCTGTTGTATTTGCCTTTTTGTTCCTTTCCTCCCACTAAAGCATTTCCCGCCTTCAATCCCACGACACGATCTCCTTCCACCTCACCAATCTCTCAAATTTACGATTTTCTCTGGTGGAGGTGGAACTCAATAATTCTGATCTATTTTTATATACTGTATCCGAGCAACGAAGCGAAATAATCGGAGTTGTAAGCAGCATATGACGATAGTCTTTCCCGTAAACCTTCTTTTTGCTTCTCGGCTCTACCGCCTATCGCCTTCCGCCTCCGGAATAACTTCTCATGAATCCTTCCCCGGAACGGTTCGCCAAATTTAATCCCACCATCGTTCAGTCCTTTGGCCAAGTTTATCCGTCTAAAGCGAAGGCGAGAGATTTAGGTGTCGTCGCCCTCGGTTGACTGGCTGGCTCGGAACAAGCTTCTGGGTCAAGTCAGCAGTACGCGAGCGTATGCCTCGCGCCGCAGCATCGACAAAGCGACAGCACGGTGCCTCGAACCAGCGCGATACTAGACACGAGAATGGCCTGGTAGGTCCCGGAAAGCGCGTGTCCAAGCAAAAGAGCCAGAATCACCTGAATGGAAATGCGAAGCCTTCCGATGATGCATCTATCCCCCCGGCTCCCTCGACACCGCCTCTCTCTGCGAACGGCTACTCCAAGCAATCTATCGAAATGCCCGCAGAAAACAAGACTACCGAGTCTCTTAGGAGGGGCTCGTTGGGTGGCTATTCCGAGTCCTCGTCTTCTGAGTCGTATAATTCTCATGCCCAGCTTGAGGAGAACCACCGCCGAATCGATGTTAATGCCACCAAGAACTCCAACGTGCATCGCGACCCTGGCCCGCTAGGTGTCGACTTCGCGCTCACCGTTCTCCGATCGTGCCCGCTGCAAGACACCATTGCCATTCTCATCATCTTGATGCAGATTCCGCCTTTGGCTTTGTCTGGCATTTACGTGCTATTCACACTGCTTACCTTTGTGACTAGCAATGGCCTAACTTTCAGCGATGTGTTCGAATGGAACCTGGGCGCGCCATCCCTAGCGACTGTTGTTTGTGTCGATGGCATCGTGCTTTTGATTTGGTTGTTTCTCTGGGGCCCAATCCAGCATGTGATTCTTGACCTGGCCCAGATGGTCATTGCTCTTGGGTTGGGTGGTGGCTCAAGCTCGAGAGATGGAGGATCTATGAAAAATACGCTCATTTGCTTGAGCATGATCCTGCTATCTCACGTCTTGCGCCATACTAAGATGAAGTATTCTCCGATAGGATATCTCCTGGGCTCGAGCCGCTTCATGATTCCCGATTTTGACGACCCACTCGAATCTTTAGAGTCCATACGTGGTTACGACAAAGTTCAGACGGGGTGGTTTGGTTGGGTTAAGAGCATATTGGCGATTCATATCATGACGCAAGGCCTAGTCAAGTACATCCGTGACTGGTATCTGAGGCGCGAAAGGCGAGATATCCTGGCCCAGAATGCCGCCGATCCCGAGGCCGGTAAATCATTTACCGGAGAGAATGACGGCGGATTTTCGACGCCGGATAGTGATGCCGCTTCCCTTCAGAATTCGACCGCATTAACCACAAAAAAGAAAAGAAAACAAAGTGCGCAGATCAGGAATAAACAACCTCTCTGGGCAGCTCTAGCGAGCACTAAAATTGTTGTCGTGAAAGAATACGAGCTTACTCATGCTGCGGCAGAGTCCGCAGGTTCGAACGCTACTGACATTCATAACTTGGGGAATGCCCCATTCAACACGCAGCCCAAACAGATTTGGATATCCTACGTTGGATGCGATGAAGTGTGCTTTAATACCAGCCACTTCCCTCATGCGCCGGAGCCCGATGTCATCCAGGACGGCTCAAGAATCGATATTTCTAAACCCTTCTATGTAAGGGTTAATAATGCGGTTTGGCAGCCCACGAGGATGATTCCATTGCAGGATTCCGAAAACAGCAGTATCCATGGCGTTCGGTGGAGCGGAGATATCTACGGACTTACTCCTATGTCGAACTACGAATGCGAGTTCGTGAGCACTACGACGCATGAAGTTTTATTTTCGACGAGCGTTAGGACCACTCAGGCTAAGTCGGCAGATGTAGACGCCAGTGCTACGAAACCTGTCGATCGGCGATCCCTTCGGCCTGACTCGCCCGTTACAACCCTCAGGACATCGATCGCCGCGGCTGAAAGCAAGCTGGCCGAGGAGAGGGCCCGTCAAAAGGCTTCGCGTAAGGAGTTCCATCGAAAAGCGAATGCTATGAAGAAGGAAAATGAGAAGCTGTCTGCTGCAGTTCAGTCAGCCGGCACGGGTGACGATAAGCTGCGCCAGAAGATCCAGCAAAACACCACCCAGCACAAGCAGGCCGAGCAGACAATCGCCAGTCTCGAGACGGAGCTAAAGGAGCTCAACTCGATTCCCGAATCGTTAAAGTCTACATGGAAGGCTAAGCAGGCTGCGTTCAACAACGAGAGGGCCAAGTACGATGGCGCAGTTGCTACGTTTAAGAGCTTCAAAGCATCTGTCGACCGCGGGATCAAGGCTCTCGAAGAAGAGAAAACCGGCCTCCAGGCTAAGCGCAATAAGATCAGCAACCGAATCGCTAAGGTTGATGGCGAGTCTGCACGTATCATCGATGCTAATGCTCGTGGCCTTGATGAAGCGGAGCGCAGACGGCAGGTCCAGGAACGGTACGAGAATGATATTGCTATGATAGAACACGACATGCATGCGAAGATTACCGACGCCGATGCTGCTGTTTACAGCAAGGAGCAGGATATCGCGGCACTTAAAACGCAGCTTGACTCGTTCCATACCACACAGCAAGCTGCCTATGCCTTCGCACCTCCGTACGATTTCCCCGAAACCAATGGACCTTTCTCATCCCCAGGTTCGGCACCTCCCGCTCCGGCCAATACGACCAGCACTGCCCCATATGATGCTACAGCGGCTTGGAACAACAGTCTCTACAACACGTCGCTCTGGGGACCTTCTCCTCTTGCGCCAGGGTTCATGCCACAAGGTACCGCTCCGACGAATGCCCATCATCACCCGGTAACTAAATCCAGGGGTCGCTCATCCTCGATGCTTAGCGATGTGTCGGGTTTCACTCAAAGCAGCATTGCGGACGATGAAGGAAACACGACGCTCTCGGCATTTTCGCATGCGCGAGACGGTTCCGGCTACTCAAACGTTCCGCCAGGCTTTGAATACCCTACACCCACCGGACCTCGAAGCGATCTTGACGGCGAAGCCATTAGCGATGGCACCGGTAGTCCTAGCGGTAGCGACGGGGACCCGATGAGCCCTGCGCCCTGATGGGAGAGATGATTCGTTCAATAAGAGTAGCTTAGCCTGGTGGGTTGTTTGCTTTGCTAGGGTTAAAAGGCTGAAGGCTGTCTTCAGGTTCTGTAGCTATGGGGTGTTGCATCTCATCTATCTGGGCTGCGTAGATCGGACTAGGCAATGACAAAACTCGTTCTTTCACTTTACACTTGGCGCCTTGATCAACTACCTATGGTCCTATGCAATTATGTGACATGGCTAATTATTAGTAAGCTTTCTATTGACCGATGTACGTTGAATTATAGTAAGTGGCTGCATCCATTTTTGATTTAGGTCAATATTGCAAATTGTAAAAATATGAGGTGCCCCTTTACCATGATAGAAAAGTTTGGTTCGTTAATCTTGTAGCCTAAAAGGGGTAGGGAGGTGGCTGTACTGTAACGACCGGGATTCGATTAGAATGCCGTTTCGATCAGCTGAATTATTCCTCTACTATGTCGCCGACTTTGTAAGCGGTGAAGAGCTAGTAGCTACCTAGGTAGGTAGCCAAGCTGGTTGAATTATACTCCACTAGGCTTCCACTATTACTCAGCCACTATTACAGCGTGATATAGGAGCGCGAGTCATCATCTCGTCGGGATTCGGACGTGCTAAGGCGAATCCCGCTCTTATACAGAAGGCAGGTATTCGAGCAGCCCCGACCATTTCGAAACTCCTAGCATTGCTGTTAGTTTTTTGTCTCATGTTTTCTACTGAATTTGATACCCATTAGGCCCTTTCCCCCCCCAATCCCGTTGTTGCGGAAATCGCTTTTTGAGCCTATTCCGAATTGCTTTTTCGTATCCACCAACTGCCGACCGGCTCTCTGAACTCCTGAGTGCCATCACACATACGCCATACGCCATTACGGGTACTAACCTGACTAGACCCCTTGGCACGCCAGGCTGGGCTTAACGGATGGAGAATGGACCTCGACTCGACCGGCTCGAGTTCCCCGAACCAGGCAGTGACGCCCGGCGGCAGCGGCCTCCGTAAATCGGTGCCGTACGGCCAGGCCTGCACCAACTGCTCCAAGGCCAAGTGCAAGTGCATCAGCCGCGGCGGCCTCGGCGCCATGTGCGAGCGCTGCCAGCGCCTCGGCAAGGAGTGCATCCCGTCCGTCAGCGTGCGGAAGCGCGCCGCGAGGCGGCCCGCCTCCGAGCGGACGGCCCATCTCGAGGAGAAGCTCGACGACCTGGTGTCTATCCTCCGGGCCCAGGCCGCCGGTAACCCGGCCGTGGCCAGCGTGTACCGGGCCGCCACCAAGTGAAGCCGGTGAGGATAAGACTTTTAGTTGCTCTTGCTGCATCGTGAAGTTTATTAGCCCCTATTATAGAGTCGAC